>PVKE010017205.1:0-31041 GCA_004027555.1 Craseonycteris thonglongyai
AGTTGGGCAGGGGTGGGGGGGAGTGGACACCGGATATATGGTGATGAAATGGGAGATAATTCTGGGTGGTAAGCACATAATGCGATGCATGGGTAATGTGACGTGGACTTGTACATCCAGAAACTGTCTAATTGTTACCTATCAATGTCACCCCAATAAATTTAACAATAAAAATAAATAAATAAATAAAACTGAAAGTAACAAAGGCACAAAGACTTATGGACACACTCGATAGCTTGGTGATTGCCTGAGGGAAGGGGAGGAGGGGGGAGGGAGAATGGGAGGGGGAGGTGGGAGTGGGCACCAGCCTTATGGGCACACTCAATAATTTGGTGTTTACTTGAGTGAAGGGGAGGGGGAGTGGGGGAGTGGGCACCAGATATATGGTGATGGAAGAAGAGCTGATTCTGGGTGGTGAGCACACAATGCGATACATAGGTGATGGGATGTAGATTTGTACATCCGGGAACCATCTAATTGTTACCAATTAATGTCACCCAAATAAATTTAACAATAATAATAATAATCCATTTGGGTGAACAAAATTTTCAAACTAAATTTTTAACTGGCAACATTAAACACAAAATTTCTGGTCAACAGTTCAGCAGATATGCTTAAAATTTTGTCCATAAGTGTCTTAGGATGAATTTACCAACAGATAAGCACAACTATCTCATCATATCATCTTTATTCATTTGAAATTATGAAATTTTTATTTATTCTAAATTGTTTCTATAGTACATTTAAATATTAATGATACCAAATTTAATATTTTACTTTATGTTTTTACTTTATCACACAAAGAATAACTATTGTTTTGTGGAAGTGTGTGTGTTTATGTGTGCGCACATGTGTGTGGGTGCGTGTGTGTGTGTGTAGTGCTTGGCTGAATGTAAATGCATTCCATGAAGACTACTTTAGTCAATCCTCTCAGCTCTACCCTAAATTATTCATGAAAACAAGGATGTTGCCAACATCAAAACAGATAGGGGTCTACAGAGCATAGGGAGGGGTTACATGGCAAGGACCTAGAGCTATCAAGGGGAGATAGTAATTCAATGAACCTCATTTTTTAGTTTCAGCCACACTGGATTCCTTTAGGACCCGTCTCCTGCCATGTGCTGGCGCCTCTCTTCCCTTTTTGTTATCACTTCCCCTCACCATCTTCCCAAATGCACTTCTCCAAGTGCCCCTACAAACTCCAAGTGCACATCACACTATCAAGGTCAGTCTTTCAACACTCCCTCCATCCACCTTAGCATATACAAATCCACGCAAAGTCACATCTAAACAAACATACCCACTTCCCTGGAGCAGATATCTCCTTTATGCTTTCAGGCCCCAAAGCCATTGAAGCATCAGACCTTCCTTCATTCCTGGGACTCAAAAATTATCTCCTCAAACGAAACCATCTGGAGGCTACCTCCTCCCACTTGAACTCCTAATTGACTCATCCCTCTTGCTCCTGCCCTGCTTCTCTCCCCACTTTCTTAGCAGGCCCTGCTACAATGTCCTTTAGTAACCACCAGTCTTGTGTGACTCAATATACCTTCCACAGGGACCACGTTAGGAAATGTCCCCCTCCCGCTGAAATCTGAAACTGTGTCTCCCTGGAGCTGTTACCTCCTTGACCTCTCCCAAAACTAACTCTACAAGTAACACCTACTGAGCCCTTAGCTCTCACTGATGCGAGTGCCTTACACAGATTATCCTCACAATAGCCTAGCAAGGTAGATTTGATTAGTTCCTGAATTGTACTGGAGAGACAAATGAGGTTCACAGAAATGGAGTAATTTGCCCATAAATGCAGCTTCAGGTGAGGCAGCTGGGATTGGAAATGCCATCTCGCTCACTGACATCCATGCTCACCACTCTGTCCCAACGTTCCATAGCACCCTTCTGCTGCACATGAGATTGCACCTTGCTCTCAAACCACTCCCTAGTGAACCTGGAGCAAAGCAGAAAGAAACCTGATCCTCGGAGAATTCTCAATCTCCAGGAAAACAGGGGCTTGCTTATTGACTGCTGTATCCCCAGAACCGTAAACCTTGAATGCAGCACAGAATTGACTATGAAGTAAGTGGGTGAATGAAGTTCAAATTCCTATCTCTGAGTCAATTGCTCAGCAATAAGAGCAACAGTGAGGGTCTTTGCATCGTCCTCATTTAATGAGCACGCACTGTCTTAGCCAGCTTGAGCTACTATAACTGAATCCCATAGGCTGGGTAGCTTGAACAACAGACAGTTATTTTTTCCTTCTGGTGACTAGGAAGTCCAAGATCAATGTGCTGGCAGATTGAGTCCCTGTTAAGGGCCCTCTTCCTGGCTTTCGGTCGGCCTCCCTCTTTCTGTTACCACACGTGGCAAAGACAGAGAGGAAGCAATCTCTCTGGTATCTCTTCTCATAACGGCACTAATACCATCACGGGAGCCCACCCTCGTGACCTCATCTAAATCTAATTACTACCCCAAATATCAAATACCACATGCAAATACCATAAGATTGAAGTTTGGGGCTTCAACGTGCCAATTTTGGGAGGACCCAAATATTCAGGCAATAATACCTACTATGTGTGGAATACACATAGGAAATAAGCTAGTGACCTGAGGAAATATAGCCATGCTACCCATTCATTCATTCATTCATCCATTCAATGAGTACTGGCATTTATTGAGCGCCTGCTCTATGCCAGACACTGCTGTAGATGCTGGGAATTCAACAGTGAAGAAGAAAAAGTCCCTGCCCTTACAGAATTTAAAGCCCAGTGGAAAAGGCAGAAAAGCAGGTAAAATATATTTATAATGCCAAGGAGAGATAAGTACTCTTTTATTAAAAGTAACAAAGTGGGAGAGAGGTGAGGGTTATTACATCACAGAAGGTGGGAACACTGGAGCAGAGCCTAGACTAAGGTGAGCAGTCAGGGGTGCTGAGCACCACAGGCCTGGATGACCGTGTCGAGGTGGGAGAGGGAGGGTGACCCAGGCACAGGCAGGTGCATACTTAGCTTGCTTAAATAACAGCCACAAGGGACGATGGCTGGCATGCAGCCCTGCCCACGAGCCCACAAAACGACTTTCTGCAAACCAGAAAATAATGTATTGTCACCTGCCAGAAATATATATTAATAAATACACAAATCTAGGATTACTACCAATACCAGTGATTCCACCTGAGGTTGTGCAAAGCATAACTTGCACAACTCTAAGTGTGGCCCTGGGCAGAAAGGAGGATTGGGGAGATGTCCAGGCAAGAGATGGAGCAGTTTGGGAGCCTACAGATGGTCTGGAGAGCCACGGGCCTGGACGAGATGACCCGGCAGATGAGTGTGAGCTCAAGAGAAGTTCAAGACAGAGCCCAAACACACAGTTCAAGACGCAGAGGTTCAGAATAGCACCCAGCAAGTAAAGTTGGGAAGGAAGAGCGAGTGAGTGGGAAGGAAACCAGAGAACATCGTATTTTGCAAGCACAGTGAAGGGTGTCTCAAAAAGGAAACAGGGACACATTGAATGATGCTCATAAGGTGAGAAAAGGAGTGAGAATTTTCCACTAGGTTGGTCAGTGTAGACACCCAGAGTTTTGGTGGAGTAATGGAAACCAGAACCTGAGGGGAGCACATTAAAGAGAAAACAAAAAGTGAGAAAATGGAGACAGCTCTATGAAAGAGTTCTGTTATAAGAAGGACAAAATGGGACTGTCGCCTGACTACGAGGTGTAAGGTAAGGTGGGAGGTATAGCAGTGTGTGTAAATGCTTAATGGAATGATGTGGGAGCAGAAAAAATCGGTGATGCTGACAGGACTAGACAGCGGCAGGAGCAGGTCATAGAGCAGGCAGGAGGAGACGGGATCCAGTGTACAGGTGAGTCAGCCTTACGTAGGAGCAAGGACTCCTCACTGAAGTCACATAGAGAGAGCACCTGGTACAGAGGCAGGTGGAGGCACAGATCTGATGGTTGAAGCCCCAAGAGTTCTCCCTCAATTGCTTTCCTTTTCCCAGTGAACTAAGAAGCAATGCTATGCATAGTGGGGAGAGAGCATTAGGTCTGAGGAAAGAGAGGACAGGAGTGCAATGTTCTCTTAGAGGCGGGGGATGAATTGATGAGGTGAACAGAGCAGCTCTGCCAGGCAGGGCTGCACGCCTACTTAAGGTCCTTGGTCATGAATTTAGAGTAAGGCCAGGAACGACGTGTGTGCTCTCTGCAAGCCACATTCAGCTCATTGGTGCTGATGTGAAATAGTCAGAGAACTGGATTAAAGCAAAGTTGGAGTTTTGCCAACAAGTACAAAGAAACAAGAGGAAGAAGTTGAGTGGCATGCAAGAAAATGTATGCGACAAAGTCCATAAAATCTCAGCTGCATAAGGAGGAAAGAGATGGCAACGAAAAGAATAAAATGTACTGCAGGTCCAAAAGGGACCAAAGAATGACCCCAGATGGGTTACTGAAGAGGGCAAGCTAGAATAGAAGGAGATGAAGCGGAGCTGAAGTTGAGACTTCGGGGTGGTGAGGAGAATGGGCAACAGACAGTCTAGGGTGTGGCCATGGGAATAAAAGGTTGATGGGGGGTGGGGGGGGACAGAGTGTGAAAGGCTGGCAACTAAAAGGCCAAATGTTGCGTGAATCATCTTCTATATGAATATTAAGAATAGTGAAAACAATGACAAAAGGGGTGGCGGAAAGACTGAAATCCAGGTGTGAAAATTATCAATAAATTAGAAAGGATGAGGAGGGGCGTAGTAGATAGCACAGAAGGGAGAGCAGGACATGCTAGAGCCCTCTGGCGTGACTTTGAAATGCACTGCAGTACTTTAGAGAGTGGGAAGAACAAAAAACTAGAACAGCAGTGGGAAGCAAGGAGACCCCAGCCCACCCCCACGTCCAGGGTTTAAAGAAGGTAGGCGAGAAAAAAGAAAAAAAGGAATTCCACTTAAAAGGGCTACAGGAAAGTTCAGTGATGGCTGCAAGAAGATGAGGAAAATGTTCAGAAAACTATTTGAGGTTCCCGGGGATTTTGCTGATGACATGTCATGAGTCCAGAAGGCATAGTAAAAGTGTTTGGAGGGCTGAGGAGAGTCCAGACTCGCGTCAGAGAAGGGGCCGTAAAATTGACAAGACCAGGGATGACATGAGATGGTTTTCTCATAGAGTGTTGGGGTTCTCATGACTTCTGAGGTAAACAGGAAAGGCCATGATGGGAAATGGGTCCGAGTGGCTGGTCATTTGTCATCGCTGCCTCTTTCAGGACTGGGCTCTGAGTGCTGAGTTAGGGTATGTTGAGGGGGGAAAAGTAAGTATCCCTCCAGAAACACAAATTGAAGTCAAAGTGCTTCATTTATAATCCGAATTATTCACGAGTTTTCCCTAGTCTCAATTTCTCTTTACCTAACTAAGCCAGTGTGAGCTTCTGAGCATTCTGCTACTTGGACCAACTTTCAAATTTGGCTCAGCTCAGCACCGACATAATGCGCCTCTTCCAATCCCTAGAATAAACAGACTATGGAAATGAACATTTGGGGGTCAGCCCTGGCTGCATTCTGCCTGACCTGGCCCAAAACTAAGGGCTTTCACAGCATGCAGAGTAAATAAAACTGCCTATGCTTTACAGGGAATACAGACGCCTGCAAACACCAGGGAAAGAAAGCCCAAAATGGGAAAATATAGCCGGAACCAGAGACGATGGTATTAATTTTTTTCCCCTGCAGAACTCCGGGCACCCCAGATCCCGTCTTTTCACACGTCCCTCTCTGCCTCTACGCAGGCTGTTCAGCCCCTGCGATGTGCTTCTGCCGCCTGAAGGGTCCCTAGCCAAGCTTCAGAGGGCAGTTCCAGGGTGTCTCCCTTTTGAAGTCCTCCCAGGTCAGCCCCGCTCCTCTGGCAGCTGGCAGCTGCTCCCACGGTGCCCTGCAGTTTGTTAGACTTTGCATCTCGTTTCTCCTGCACTGGTCTGGCCCCCTTTCTCCAGCTCATTCTCACCTAGTCCTTCACCCCCTCCTCCCGAATCCTCACCTCACTTCCCTGGCGGGCTCTCTTTTGATCCTTCAGGTTTCCGCTTACAATTCAGTCCTTCAGAGACTTCCCTGGCCCCTGGTGTAGAGCAGGTCCTCTCTGTTATTCTCTCGTCCCCTGTTTGTCTCCTACAAGCCCTGATCTCGATTCCCCATGCTTGCATGCTCCCTCTAACAGACAAGCGTGCCGCCAAGCAGCTGCCTTCTTCTCCACCATCCTCTGCAAACACTTCTCCGAGCTCACCGATGAATTCAGAGCTAGGCATCAAAAGCATCATTGTCAAAAAAAAAAAAAAAAAAGCATCATTGTCAGTCTGTCTTCTGTTACCCTAGTTGCTTTTTTTTTTTTTTTCTGACCTGAAACTGAGTTTTCACTTTTCTTTTTTTCAACATCAACAACTAAAAGAATCAGGTCATCACTCAGCATTCAAAGTAAGCCGTGTTTCTGAGTGTATTTGTGTTTCTGAGTGTGTTTCACGCGAACGGGAGGTGGGGAGCGAGTCGGAGGGAGTCACCCGGCCCGCTTCAGCCGGAGCGCGGGCTGGAGCAGAGAGGGCTGCCGGCTCTCCCTACCTGCCCCTGGGGGCCTCCACTGCATCTCTCTGATCTGAGAGCTCCTGAAGCCAAGTGTTCAGACGATTTGTTTAGACTCAGAGGGCAGAGAAAGAGGGGCACCGGAGATGAAGAACCCCATGCTGTTCTCTTGGAGCAGTCGGAGGGAGCTTCTCAGAATGCAGATCTGGGCACCTCTCGTCCCAGCGTACAAGCCCTTTCAGGACTCCCCTGCTCTAAAGATGACATCCAACCCTCTCAATGAAGGGTATAAGGCTCTAAGTGGCTTGGACCCTGATCGTCCATATGGTCACAACCTACACCACTTGGGAACTTTGGGGACCCTATAAGTAGCATCCCTTCTCCTCACCCAAGTTGTAGACAGTGGAGAGACAGGACAAGGGAGGGACAGCTGGAGGCCATACAAGCCTCTTTGTTCATGCTAAAGGCAGAGGCTGTCACTTGAAGTGCCAGGGTGCTTCCACGCTCGGAGCCCCAGTCTTATTGCCTGAAGGAGGCAGTGCTGATCGAGGCAAGCCACCTGCTTCACAAGCAGAGCCTCTCCCAGGAGGACAAGAGGAAGTTCAAGTCCCTGCAGACAGCTCTCCACCCCTCACGCACACCCCCAGGAGGAAAGGAAGTGGATCAGGCCCTGCCCACCACAGAGGTCATTCCTACTCCTCCCCAAAGGAAGGCGAGGGAGTGCAGGGCAGCAAGAGGCCCGGAACGCTACAACGGATGACATGCACGAGCACACGCGCGGGAGAAAGCATCCGAAGGGAAGCGGGCCTCCTTCACAAGCCCCCATCACCACTTCACTCTGGCCACGTGGCCACCTTTCAGCTCCTGGTGCTCGTCTCCTTCTCCCCCAGGCCTGGTGAAGTAGTGTCCTCCGCTGCTATGTTCGTCCCTCCCCTCGTGGCTCAGCTGACTCCTGCTGGGCCCTCAGGCCTCAGCTGAAGCGTCATGTCCTCAGGACAGGCTTTCCTGCCCTCCACCCCCACCCCAACATCAGCCTCCTGTGCCTCTCCTTTGCAGGACTTGTCATAGGTGTAAACTTGTAAGGTGTGGGTGATCACTTGAGTAATATCTATCTTCACACCTGGTCTGGAACTTTCATGCAGACACAACCCAGCACAGTGACTACACACAGTAGGTATTTGGGAATGGATCTTGAAGGGAAATCACTGCACACCCCCCAACCCCCACCCCACTACACACACACACCACAGATCCCACAAAGAGCACTGCTGGAAAGCAGGCTGCCATTAGTCCTCAGAGGCGCTGTGACTGGCCGTGTGTCCGTGTGCACAAGTGAGACGCACGAGCAGGTGCCGTCTCTCCCTGAAATGGCCTCTGAGATGAAGAGTTCCTACGGGAAGATGATCTGAGGGGTGATCTCAGGATCAACACCCTTGAGGAAGTGAAAAGCAGAGGCACTGGGCAGAGAGAGCCCTGAAACTGCAATACAGTCATAACAAAGGCCAAGACAGAAGCCACGGTGGCAGAGG
Organism: Craseonycteris thonglongyai; assembly: GCA_004027555.1. NCBI lineage: Eukaryota > Metazoa > Chordata > Mammalia > Chiroptera > Craseonycteridae > Craseonycteris > Craseonycteris thonglongyai. The sequence continues at coordinate 8,067 of PVKE010017205.1, forward strand.
GGGCACTGGAGCTGAAATGGCCATTCAGAGACGTCTCCGACCAAGGCAGGGGCCTGGCTTTCGTAGCCTGTCATTCGATATAAGCTGTCCTTGGGAAGGGCTGAGCATGTTCCTCTTCAATTGAGGGACAAGTCTCAGAGAATGACTCAGCTGAGTGGTACCAGCTGCCAACACTCCCAGCAGCTGGGGGAACGGGAGCCTCAGTCCTGCAAGAGAAAGGGGGTTCTGGGTGGAGCATAACATCGTCTGTGACAAAGATCGTTTGTGACCTGTATTCCAGGTCACTTGGGCTTGCCTTCTGTTTAAAGACTTGTTGATTAGATATGGGTCCTTTATCCAACAAAACTTCCTTGAGCACCTGTTGTATAGCAGGTACTGAGCTTTGTTATATCTACAATAAACTTCTAGGTCCTGCAGAGTTTTGCTTAAAGGGTTCATATAGGGCTTAAGAAGTGTACCAGTAATAAGAGCTCAGTTGGGCACTTTTCATGGGCTAGGCACTAGAGCAAGCACTTCTCAAATTCATTTAATCCTTGCATCAGCTCTGTGAGTTTGATATTATTATTTCCATTTTATAAATGCAGAAAACAAAGCTCAGAGAGGTTATATGACTTGCCCAAGGTCACACAGCTTATGAGGACATAACTCAAGTCCATGCCCTTAGCACTAGCTTATACTGCCCCTTTCTGAAGATAAAAATTTCTTTCCAGAATACTTTGCATACACTTATATGACCATTGGAAATGCATGCAGCTGCAAATAACAGAAATGCCAATTTATAGTTTTTCAAACAAATCAAAACTTAATTTTCTCTGGTGGTAGTTGGCTCAGTAGATAGATTATGTTAGGCCATCTCTGTAAATGCCCTTGGATTTCCCACCTGCTTTTTGTTTCACGGATGCAAAATGGTGCTTGAACTTTTAGCTACAATATCCATATTCAAGTCATAAAGAAGGGGAAGAAGTAACGTTAATGATGACTTTCTCTTTTTATAAGAAAGAAAGATAAGGCCTCTCCAGAACCATTCTCATATTGTCTTCCTTTTACATCTCTGTGGTAAGACTATTTCTATGACCACTTTCCTGCAGAGGAGACTAGAAAAGAGAATATGTGTGTATGCCTGTATGTATGTGTGTATGCATGTATGTATGTATGTATGTATGTAATATTTGTGTACCTGTTAGTGGCAGGCACTCTTTTTTTTTAAGATTTATTTTATATTTTTTGACAGAGAGACAGAGACAGAGAGAGACAGAAAAGGGTGAGGGCCCAGAGCAGTCTCCTTAGTTGTACATCATCAGTTTTTGACATGGTTTTGTTTCACAGGTGGGCAGGGGCCATGCACAGCGGGAACTGGGCCAAAGGACTCCCTGATGAGAGGCATGCCCCTGCAAACTGGGGTCCGAACTGGAGGCCTCCCATGTGGGAAGCACACCCCAGTGAAAACCAAGCTGGGGCTCCCACATGGGAAGCACACCCCAGTTCAGCACATGGGTCCACACAGGCTAGGGCCAAGACTCAATCCTTGGACCCCAAGGCTGCAAAGCAAACACTTAGCTTGCTGAGCCATCCCAGCTTCCCTGCAAATAATTAGTTTACAGCTTATTGAGCCTTTATAAGGGTGGCAAGCAAAGATTCTGGATACAGAAGCTAAATTGGCCAACAGTCACAAGTACCACAAGCGCCTTATGGGTATATATCAATCTGCCTTATCGTCACTGTTTGTGCATGTGTCTATCTCCTTCACAAACCAGGCAAAGTCTGAAACCTCTTCTCATCCATGTTTGTATCTCCAGAGTTCTTGGCACATAGTAAGGAGGAGTTCACTAAATTTATGTTTTACAGGATTCACTGTCCTATTCCCCAGCTCCTGCTCTAGAGCTGACCCTAGAGAAAAGACTGTGGACCTCTTACCCAATGATAGTTCCAGGGTGATGGGAAGAATGAGAATCTGGGATTGCCAAATGTGTGTGGGCCTCTGGACTCATAGCAGTCTTCAGAGCATCTCCCAGAAGTCCTGGAACAGAGGTCTAAGGAAGGATGCAGGGAATTACAGGGGACGGGGAGCTTTACCAATTTCAGTGCAACCTAAGGATCTTTAATTTGCGTTATTAGTAGAAAGAACATTGATCACCAAGTCAAGAAATCTACTTCTAGTCCCGTGTTTTCTAATAACTAAGTGTAGTCTTAGGAGTTGCTTCACAACTCAAGATCCTCATCTGTACAATAATAACCACCCATCTATGGATTCTTAGGAGACAGCTTCTAAGAACTGGAAGGGACATTAATTCCTCCCTTTTAGAGATTATGAAATTGAATCATAGGGAGGAAAAGTGACTCACACAAAAATTTCCAGCTAGAATGAATTGGAGTTGTCTAAATGAACCATGATGGCAAACAAAATAATCATGAATTCTGCCACATTCTCCTATTTGGGTGGCTTGCTGCTGACTTGAAAGTCTCACAATATCTCCAGGCTGAGGTGTCACTGGCATCCTCGCTGAATTAGACTCAAGGGTGTCATTTTCTGATACCCAAGGAGTCAGGATATATTGAGCTACACATGTATCGGAAGAATCCTCTCATTCCTGAGTATGTCAACAACAGCAGACAGGCCAGCAATGCTGGTGTCAAAGCTTGTCTGCAGGCAAACACTGAACCTTTTCATTAGCCCTGGTGAGAGTCTGAGGTCCTCATTGCTGCACTGCTTCATGCACCTCTTAAGTCTAAATCAGTGCTACCCAACCCCAATATGACAGTGAGAGGGTATCATCCACTGAGAAAGCACAAAAGTACAAAGCTACTCTAAATTCAGCAATGCTTCTAAATAAATTTGGATTTTACTCATCAAAACAAGTTCTGCATATATTTCCAAAACAGTAATTTTAAAGTATGAGTACTTATAATTTGCTTAATCTAGAGAGCCAATGTTTTTTTCTCATATGTTGGGAACCACTATTTTAAAAGTTAACAAAGTAATCAATATGCCATTGTTCGTGTGTTTCTATAAAGACTCATGGTGGAGACAAATAAGGTAAGGTAAAAAGAGGAGTGAGTAGGAATCGTGAGATGACTTGGTGAATGTCCTCTACCTACAACTACATGGTATCAGTATCGAGTGATTCACGTTATCTGCCAAGGCCTTTGTTTCCTCTTCATAAGAAAGTGATTGCAACACTGAATGCATGTGGGAATCACCGTGACCCCATACCCAGATGTTCTGATTTAGTTGGTCTGAGTATGGGCTGGACACTGGGGTGTTTCTCTGCCCCCTAAAATGATCAGAGTATATAACTATGTTGAGAACCACTTAACACAATGGGAGGGAACTGGACTAAATAAGGTACAGCCAATACTGAGCCATCTTCTGCCATTGCCCTCCTTTCACACACCTATTGTAGACATCACTGTTGACAGGGGTGCTCCTTCATCTAAGCCCAGATGTTCACTCACTCTCTTTCTCAACACATCTCACATGCCACTGCCAATAGTTCAATGTTGGCATGGAATGAGATCTTTTTGCCCTTCGGCATTAGGCAAATGTTTAGGTTCCCCAAAATTCTTTGATTCTGAGATTTCCTCTACTACCAAGAAGTGAAAAATAAAAATACAGTTTACAAGTTAACTCATGGATTATTTGATGTGACTTGGACCAGTTTCTTCTTGTGTCCTCATTGATGCTCACACATGCTATAGTGATAATACTGATGAGTTAACCCACATTAAGGTTAGCATCTGTGCATACCATCTTTGCCAATAAATTATGTTCTATCTTCTGGAATTAAAAGCTCAAATATTCACTATGATTATCTTAATAAACCAAATCCATTATATGCCTCTCATAGGCAATAATGCGAAAATTGGTTATTTAAATGGCAGAAAAATTAACGTAATCACAACAGAAAATAAAAAGATAATTAACAACATGGCTGCATGTAAGTATATTTGAAGTTGCCAAATGTAAAACAATCTAACCTTGAAATATCATGTCTTCAAAATGTTTTGCTTTGTTTATAGACTGTATAAACTGTAAATGAGTTCACAGCTGTGCACATGAATAAAGGTTTCACCTTCATTTGCAGCGTCACATTTTGTCTCTTTGTGTTCCCAGAGTATAAATATGAAACAAATATGCCCATCACTACAAATTACAATAAACAATATAGTGGTTTTCCAAATCACTGACTTCATCTTGTACTTCTTCTAATCTGCTCTTGATTCTATCTAACGTATTCTTCACTTCAGTTGTATTCTTTGTTTCTGACTGGGGTGTGTGTGTGTGTGTGTGTGTGTGTGTGTGTGTGTGTGCCTTCTAGCTCCTTTTTTTATGTTTCTCAGCTTTTTGTTGAAATTATCATTGAGATAATTAATGCTTCCCTTCGGTTCATTGAGCATCCTTATAACCAGTGTTTTGAACCCTGTATCTGACAGATTGTTTGCCTCCACCTCTTTTAGTTATTTTTCTGGAGTTTTGACCTATTCTTTCACTTGGAACATGTTTCATTGTGGCTGCCTCCATCTCACTTGGACTGAATCCCTGTTGATTTTCATGGCCAGCTATTGTGGAGACTACTCTTCCTGGCACTAGTGCTTTGAGTTGGGAAGCCTGCTATGGGGCTGGGATCCCTTGTTCCTCAGAGGGGGCCTCCATAGCTGAGATATGCCTCCAGATTCTTATCAACCACATATAGGGGTGGGACCAGTCTGTTTTGCATCTCTGCCCCTTCTACCAGTCTTGATGGGGTTTCTTCTTTATAACCTTGATTATAGAAGTTGCATTCAGCTAGTCTTTAGATGGTTCTCAAGGAGGGTTGTTCTATAGTTAGCTGTAATTCTGATGTCATCATGGCAACAGGTGAGCCATCTTGACCAGAAGTAGTCATCAAGAGTTTTAAAGTCTGTACCAGTGACTCTAAGTGCACCCAAGGTCAAAGCACCAAAGCCTCAAAAAAACATCATCTACCTTGAGCAGAGGGAAGGTGACATGAACAAGAACATCTCTTTATATCCTTGTCTTTAACTAGCAATGCCCACTGCTATTTGGCTGAACTAAAAGTTGTAAACCAGGAACTAAGCAAACTCTGGGACAAAGAATGATTAACAAACCCAGTAACTCTGGGTGAAACTACAAAAGCTAACACCACAGCTCACCCTTTGTTGTGCGGATGTTCTGGCAGGAAGCTAAGGTGCTGGGTCATAGGAGTTGGGGACTAAGCTCCAAGAGAAGTAATATTTGGATCCAGAAGAGTCAAGGGGAAAGAATTCCACTCATCTATTCACTAATTCTACTAAAAGGAGCCCCAAGTAGGGGAGAGAACTGATTCCTATAATGACAGTAGAAGTATATCATGAAAAGCAATACGTGGAAAGTTCTGGAAACTGATGACCCAGTGTGTTTGTTTACATTTTGTCCCTGAAACAGGGAGAACTTTGAATGTCTACTCTGTTGAAGGCATCTGTTTTCCACATGTCCCACCAGTGAGTGAAAGGAAAAAGACAATGGAATTTTAAGAAGTGTGGGCTATAAAGCCCTGTTGGTCAAACATTCCCTCTGACTGGTACCAGACATTTACCTTTTACACAGTTACAGCAGCTTGGGATGAAAGCACTGACTTGTAAACACGGTTAACAGTCCCAAAGACAACCTCGTTGGAATAATTTTGCCATCAGCTGGGAGCCGTGTTTTCTAGCCCAGCACTGAATTAATTTAAAATAAGTGACCACTTCAGTATAATTGTGTCATAGAAGATGAGGAATCATTTCAAGGGAAAAATAGATTCTTAACAGTGCAGTGAAACATATACTGAGTTGACACCTGTTTTATACCAAAATTCTGGGCTTTATGCAAATGCATCATTAAGTTGCAAATATTTGTTCAGAGCAAGTTTTGCTCTATAAACAATCCTCTTACTTATGAAGGCATTTGAGAATTTTCTTGATATGAAAATACATTTAGTGATCTGTAAAGGGCAAAAGATAAATGCTGAAATCCACTGCAAATAATAATTCCCATGTTCAACATGGGAAAATAATAACATATCGGTAATCATTAGGCTTTGTGTTTATCTAGATTCTTTCTCCAATAAAGTTACATAATTCTATAGCAATGCAGAGAACTGCCTTTGAATAATAGCTCCCTAAATTAGCTCTTGAACAAACAGCAGGAGAGGGCAAGATTTCTCTATGTGTTTACACATCTCTTCTCCTAACTCTGGGCTCATTCTTCCATTTTCCTGTTTTGTTTTGTTTTGTTTTGGGGTTTTGTTTTGTTTTTTTGTTTGTTTGGGTTTGGTTTTTTTGGGGTTTGTTGTTTTTTTTTGACATCTCATTAGATCCCAGCTAGACAAATGACTTTCTTTTACTCTCTCTAAATAGACTCTTGCATGTAATAAAGAGGCACTGGCTCCCATTACTATAAGAGAAAAATCTCAGAATAATTTTTTATTGAGTTTATACATTCACATTGAAACTGCAAACCACCCAAATATCCAATGGTTGAATCTGATTCTGACCCTTTTAGTGCCCTGAGAACAATGAATTCTCCAAAGTACCAGTTCCCCGCTTTACCCTCCGAGGCCGCATCTCTCAGGCAATCAAGGTTGGCCAAATGCAAATCAATGCAGTAGAACTTTTCATTTTTTTCCTTCATTTGATTTGTCACTGACTTTTGTCATTTCTTTCTCTGTGACATTGGCAAAAATTGTCCTTGCTTCCACCTTCCATTCTACAACTTCAGTTGGGAAGGTAGATCGACCTATTCCTCCCCAGATGTGTGAGAGGCCAGAGCAGTCAACAATTTGACAATTCTTCAAACCAACATCTTATAGATATTTGTTCACTTATTTTAGAAAAGTAAAGGGAAACTTGTTTTTTTATTAATAAAAACTGCATACTTTTCTATGTTCAAAAATAAGAGATTAATTACTATGGTCTTCAAAACTGGAAAACACCTCAGAATCAAGTTGTGCCATGTAAAGACATAGCAATAAGATAAATCACACTAAAATAAATTATTTATCCCCAATAAACAGTACCATATCGTGTATTATTGAGTTTCAACATAGCCAATCATTACGAATGCCAGTTTCCCACGATGGCCCGCAGGAGCTAGTCTCAGCTAGAACATGCAATTTACACATACGTGTGGCAACAATACTTCAAGATGGCAGTGCGGAGTGGGTCTTTCGTTTCTACTCTGGAACTTGCCTCTTTTAGTCAGAGCAGACTCAGCTCACATTTGGCCAGTTACAGAAGGTGTCCTATAGCACCCTGCACCATATTTCCAGGTTATTCTCATTTTCAGATTGCCACTTGGGCAGCTTTCGAGTCAACCACTCCCTAAATCTAGTTCTGCCCCAAGTCTAAGTTCTGTCCACGCACCACAAGCACTGCTACTAAGTTCTTATCATTCCCTTCCATCTGTGAATGGGAGCTCCCACTTCCATTTTCTCTTCCTTCAAATAAATTCCAAATAATCTTCAATGACCTTGTCCTATCAGTCAGCCTAAAGTCTAAAATGGCCTTTCTTGTGAGGAAAGAGATGAAGAAAACCTGGCTCCCTGAGCCCCTGCAGGTGCCCATAGCTAGTGGCATTTCTGTGAGTAGCCAGCCTAAGGTCCCAGAGCTACAAGAAATGGGAACTAGCGACCTCTGAAGGCCACGTGCTGGCTCCAGTGTTCCCCTCCAGGGCGTAGTGGGAGCTCTTCGCCTCCACAAGGAATCTGTTCAGTAGAAATAAGTAAACCTAGAGCCCTACCCTCCAAAATGAACACGGGGAGAAGGAAGCTGGTGAAATGACAATTTCATACGTCATATATGCAACTTGGGAGGAAATGAAATGAGCTCCTCCGTTTAAAAATGAGGTTAATCCATTAAGAGGCTCACTGGGATGAACTCACTTACAAATGGGTCACTTGACTCAGAAACACAGACAAAGATGTCACTGCATGAATCCCCAAGACCATTAATACTGGCCAGAACAACACAGAGACCTGAGCCCCAATCCTGCCCTGACAGCTGGCTGATCACCACGGAAGCCAGCTTAGCCTCCTTGAGGGGCCTCCTCATTTGTAACAGGAAGAAAGATTTGGCCATTCCCCAAATAAGTCCTTTGCGATATCCAGAAAAAAAGAAAGAAAAAAATATATATATATTATATATACCAGGGGTGCCAAAAAATGTACACACACTTTAAAAGATGTTATCTGTGTATTATTTTTTCAAGTTGAATTGAATTACGGTAGCAATGTGTCATATGATGTTCACTCAAAAGATGGAGTTAATCAAATGAATACTGGCATCACCATGCGACAGGCAGGACAGTCCAAATGGCAGAAGCACTGGTGTCATTTGAGGAGCTCAAGACCATTTTGAGGTGGTATTTGAAATTCGAGGATGTTGTGGAAGTACAATGACAATGGTGGCATGAGTATGCAACAGAAGCTCCAACACACTGAACAACTGCACGCGTCCATGATAAGTTTGAGACGCATGGTGAACTGAAACAGCACGTGCAGAGATACAAGTGGACACTTTGGTTAACGTTGCTTAAGCAGTAGTTCACTGTTATCACAAGTGTCTGGACACTGATGGTCACCACTTTGAGCACCTCTTGTCATTGCAGAAGTCAAACATGACTTGTATTTGTCTTTTCTTTTTGGTGTATATTGAGTATTAAAATTTAATACAGTTTTTTCCTTTCTTAAAATGTGTATACATTTTTTGGGAACCCTCTGATATATGTTTCCCATAACCCACCACATTTAATTGGTATGTCACTAAGTGAACTAAATTAATTCTTCTTCATGTAATCACTGTAAGGAAAAGTAATGCACATTTAATGCAAAGAAAAATGCCAAAGCTGGCAATTCCACTAAAAAGATAAGAAAGGTTGGGAGGGGAGACATTTATAATATCAAAACACTTTTGTAGGAAAACAGTGAAAAATGTATCGACTTTCTTGTCTGTTGACTTAAAATCTCTTCTCAGTTCCCTGTCATCTTCCTAGTTAAGGACGGTTCTGAGACTGTTCAGACATAAATTGGGTAGAGAACTGTCTCTCTACCTGCGTCTCCTCCTTCCCAGTTTAATCAGGTGTTGACCTCACTGCCCATGAAGACACCCTTTCTCTGGGGAGCCCTCTCCTCTCTCCCTTTCTACCTTTCCATGTCTTAGGAAGAACAGACGACCATGCAGCTTGGCTCCATCAGGCCAACCCTGCCTCCTGTCCACAATGGAAAGAGGAGTGTCTAGCCAGATTTGTCAGAACACAGTTATTGGGTCACGTTTATTAGTGGTGGACTGAGAGGTGGGGAATGTTCACTGCACCTTAAAAGCAAAAGATTTTAGCCCTTGTTCTCTCTCATAGGCCCTGCTCTGACCACCATGCGCTTGTAGGGCCTACGAAGGGCTAGCCCCTCAGGGTACACCAACCATCCTCATGCTGCTCTAGGCCAAGAGGCTGGGGACATGGGGAAGGGAAACACGGATGGCTCAATGAGTTAAGTGCTCGCTTTGCAGCACCGGGGACTGAAGATCAAATCCTGGCCCGGGCCTGTGCAGGGACCCATATGCTGAACAGGAGTGTGCTTCCCATGTGGGAGGCCCCCAGTTCAGTTCTCGCCCCCCCGCCCCATTTGGCCCCTGGCTCAATGGGGCATGCCTCCCATGCAGAAGGCTCCCAGCGGGTTCCTGCCCTGCACAGCCCCCACCCACCTGTGTAGAACAAAACCATGTGGAAAACTGATGACGTACAGCTATGGGGACTGCTCTGGGCCCTCCCCCTTCTGTCTGCCTCTGTCTGTCTCTGTCAAAAACAATAAAATAAATCTTTAAAAAGAAGAAAAGAAAAAAAATCTGAGTAGATAAGAAGACCTCCAGGGCCCAACAAAAGCCTCAGAATCATTCTGTATGTGTGTGTATGTGTGTGTGTGTCCTCAACATACTTATTTTACTCCCTTCCTATCAAACTCTCCCTGTTACTTGCCCTAAAACTGTGATCAGAGCCACCCTGAATTTTCCTGTGTGTGGAAAAACGGTTTAGCAGAGCAGTTATGAGGTTGGGTGCTGCCACTTACCAGTTTTGTGACCTCGACAATATATTCTCTGTGCCTCAGTCTCCTCAAGTGAAGAGCTGGCAGTTGAATCATTGTCTCCAGCTCCTTTAGAACAATGTCCTGTCTAGCACATGATAAGTACTTCATGGAAGTCAGCTCCCATTACTCTTAGTATCACACTTCTGATTCTGCTTGAGTCCATGTGCTCGGGTAGGAAAGATATCTCAGGGCCCACAAGAGCTACTTCCCTCTCCTTTATGTCTCACCTTTGCATGCAGCTGGGTGACAGGTAACCCAGGGTCTTCTCTTGGGCCAACTCACAGTCCCTCTCTCCCTAAATTCCCTTTCTCCTTGCAGCAGCCAAAATGGCACAATCCCACCCAGACTTTACCAAGCTTCCTCTTGGGTTTCAACTTACACACTTACCAATAAAGAGATTCTTTATTCTCATTCATCCATGATTCCCTCAGAAACTCTTTGGATACCATGGGGAGAGACCGTTATTGGAGGTAAAAATTGGACCTTCCCCAGTTCTAGTCATAAAGTCGTCACAGGAAGAGCGAGTCCACGGTTTTGCTCGCTGTGGGCCAGGCACACGGGAGTGTTCTAGATGCTGGGGCCGCAGGGGGGGAACTCGGAGGTGACAAGAGGAGAGAAGGACTGAAAAAAGCCTGGAAGTGGGAAGATGAGACTCCCAAGGGCAAGGTCCTTATAGAGCCCTCCCCCCTCCAAAAAAAAGGTTCATACTCAGCAACCACTGATGCTGTAGTTTGTGACCCAAAGACAGACAGGACCAGTGGCACCAGCAGTGGATTCAGTGAGGACCGAGATGGTACACAGAGACAAGCAGGCCATAATTCCTTAAACAAAGCCAGCAAGGATCCAGAAAATGTGGGCCCACAGACCACACACTCATACTCCGGGCGCCATCTCAGAGGGAAGATGGAGGAAGGAGAGACATGCTGAAGATCTGAGTGTGTACATGGAAGACATTGAGCTCATTTGAAAGAGGCAGGTTAAACTGGAAAAGACTGAGATATCATTACGCCATAAATTAGGAAGCACAAATATCCTTCACCCACCTTCCCACCCATCACCAGCAGAGTTGTCTCAGGAGAAAGATCAGTGTACAACAGTGCTTCCAGCCTTTCTCACCCAATAACACGCAGGGAAAATGACAATGCTTGTGTGGAACATGAGGGAAAGCAGACAAGGCAACCAGCAAGGGGACTCCTGTCCCTGCCCAGCTGCCCAGAGTATAAACGGTATCAATATCTAGACATCTCAGGAAAGCTGGGATGGTTCAGCGGGTTAAGAGCTCACTTTGAAGCCCCGAGGACCGAGGATCGAATTCCAGCCCCAGCCCATGCGGACCCACATGCTGAACTGGGGTGTGCCCCCAGTTCAGTTCTTGCTGGGGCCTACGTGGGAGGCTCCTGGCCCAGTTCCTGCCCTGTGCAGCCCTGCGCCCACCTGTGGAGTGAAACCATATGGAAAACTAATGTCAACTATGGAGACTGCTCTGGGCCCTCCCCCTTCTCTCTGTCTCTCTCTGTCTCTGTTTCTCTCTGTCAAAAATCAATAAAATAATATTTAAAAAATATCTAGACATCTTTGCAACTTGCCCCTGTGCCACAGAACATCAGTGAGAAGTCTCAAGGTCCAGAAAATAAAGAATCTAAATGTATCTCTGTACATCTGAGTAATCACTTGTAAGAGTATAGACCCCAGCTACAGGACGAGTGAATGAATTACGTGAATAGACAAATTAGATCTCATTACTTTCTGGCTGAGTAACTATAGTCAAGATACTTAAGTGCCCAGTTTGCCTTGAAAAAGTAAACACAATGCTCATTATCTTGAAACACTACCTGTGAGGATGAAATGAGGCAAGGTATATATAGTCATCCCTCGATATCCATGGGGAATTAGTTTCAGGACTCCCACGGATACCAAATTCTGAGAACACTCAAATATTTGTGTATAACCTACAGCCATCCTGTATAGTTTATCTTTAGATTACTTATAATACCTAATACAATGCAAATGGTATGGAAATAGTTGTTATACTGTATTCTTTAGGAAATAACTACAAGGAAAAAAGGTCTGTACGTATTCAATACAGATGCAACCATATTAGGCCTGATTACATAGTACATGTTAGCATCACATATTTTTTCAAATATTTTCTATACACAGCTGCTTGAATCTGTGGATGCAGAACCCACTGATGTGCTGAGCCAATTCTATAGCCTTCAGGGCAGTTAGTATAAATGTAACGTTCACTTGGGGGTCAGTTCTCTCTATCCACTCTAAGCCATTCCAGAGGGACTCAATGAAGGAAATGGACCAAGCTCAGCTTTTTGCCCCTGCCTGGTGTGGCCCTTTTCTAGGAGACCCCGTAATTTTCTTGAAGTGCTTTTCCTGGCTACTGAGCTGCAGCCCTCCAGCACCCCCAAGTCTATCATGCACCCATACACTAAACTACTGCCTTTCCTCTTGACTCATTCTTTCTTTGGCTTTCTAGAGTTTGCCCTCCTTGCCTTCACAGCCAACTGATCCCCATTTCCTCTCAGAAACTGCACCCCAATTTTTCCTTTAGGGGGCGCAGAGAAAAAGGCCATAACAATACATCCTGGTTGAAGGTTGGCGGTTTGGAAGAGAGGTGCCTGTGAAGGTGCCATGGGAGTCCTGGCAGATCCGAGAAAACTTCAGTGACCTGCAAGAACAGGACACTTAGAAGTTGGCCATTTTTTTTCCTAAAAAGTTCCACATCCTTCCCTGAAGACTGGTTAGAGCACCAAACAAATCAGCGGGTCTCTCACCCCATCTCCTGGTGGGGCCTGTTTCCCCCCTGGTATCTGCGAGCCATCTCATCAAACTGGCATTTGGAAACCTCTGAGAAGGAATATCCCTGCGCTGCAGCATTAACGGGGAACAGAAACACGATGCATGAATGATGTGAGGTGGACTTGTACATCTGTAAACTGTCTAATTGTTACCAACCAATGTAACCTCATCAAATTTAACAATAAATTAAAAAATATATATATAAACATATTGCAAGAAGATAAATTGATAAACCAATGAAGTGGGATGGAATAATAAAATCAAGACAGGTTAAAAAAAAAAAAAGAAACATAATTAAAGCTTTTCATTTAACAATGAATCAACTGAAGCACTTGGGAAAGATGTGACATTTATAGGAACATTTTTTGTGCTAAAATATTATTTTAAAACTTAGCACTATATAGCAAACATAGATCTGGGTGGAATTAAACACATTTCATGTTTAACTCAATATCATATGTTGTGTTAACCTTGCATTCCTGAAATGTCTGAAATTGCACTAGAATTGAGGCAGAAAAGGCAGCTCAGGAAAGGGAAATATGCACATATATCAAATAGGTCTTCAGTTGTTATGTGTCTAGCAAACTAGAGCCAGTGTGAGTAGATGCAGTGACCCAAATGACTTGACTGGATACACTGCCCTGAAGGTAACACACAGCTCCTAAGAACTGAAACACAGAAAAGCCCGCCTCCTTCACAAAAACATGGCTGGGGATCCTGACTTGTCAGTCAAATGCTTCTAATTTGCCCTTCCTGACAGCTCATTACTTCCTTTACTTAACATGCAATGTGCTAGACTGCCTGCTCTGGGGCTGAAGAAAAATAAAGTACCTCTTATGAAATACTGAGCTGAGCCACTACTCTCAGTAGATGCAGAAGGCTCACTGCCTAGGGAGCTCCTACAGAGAGAGACCAGTGGTGGCTACACCCACTAAGGAAACGTGTAGGACTCACAGTTCTGGCGAGAAGCACTCCCTGGATTTTAATGCTGTTCACATTTCTCCCGTCCCTTTGAATTTATGACTTCAGAACAGCAACTGGTGCACATAATTCAGAAATCCAACTTTTTTGTTCGAGAGACACTTTGAATACATAGACACAACTAATGTCTTATTTGAAATGACTTATTCCCAGTGAACTGTGCTTGAGACATGGGGATGTTCCCTCTTTAGAATTTGGAATTACACAGAGTGCGACTATCACTTTCTTCTTCTCAGTAGAATCATTTGTTTCCAATGTTTGTCTCTCTCACTTAGCTGAGGTGTCCAATAAAGCCAGGGATGGGCACCTGTGAGTTCCAGCGACCTCTCTGTACTGTTCGGTTTTCTTGTGTTCCACTTCTGGTTGGCTATGTGATATACTCAAGTTAGATTACCTTTAACAAAGGTTAGCAATAAAGGCATTATGTTGCAGTCAAGTTTTCTTCCCAATCCCACTTCCTGGAGTCAAGTACCTATGGAACATCGTTTTTAATGGGACTTAAGACTTTGAAGGACTATGTATTAGTTAGAATATGAATTTAGTTGTATGTGAGAGACCCAGAATAACACTGGTTTAAACAAGAAGGAAATGTTTTTCACTCTTACATGAAATTTGTCCTCAACTACATGTTCCCAGTGACTTCTTGAAGTCCTCATTCCAACTAGAAGGAAGGTGGGGGGGGGGACTCACCTACCACCTGAGGTTTATAACCTGGAAATGTCACATATCACTTTGCTTATATCTCATAGGCCAGGATTTAGTTACACAGCTACACCTGGCCACAAGAGAGTTGGTAAAACAGTCTTTATTTAAGGATAGCTTGCTCAATACGGTACTTAGAGGCTACCATTGCATCACGGTAATTTCCCACATGACAATGGTGAAACCCAAACAATTTTTTTCTGAGAATCAGATTCTTTCCATGAACTGGTATTTGTGAAGAGCATTCTCTTTATTTTACAACTCCTATGAGTGGCATATGCACAATATTTGATGCTCCACACTCTTTATCTGGATTTCTTGATCCAAGGAAAAGTCTGTATACAGAATGGAGTGCATAAGAGAATTATTCAGACAATTCAAAGAAAAAAAAGGGGGGGGTCTTGGAAATGAGAATTCTTATTTGGAAGAGGAGGGGCTTAATCCAGAATGACCCTCTGTGTAAGGAATCTGACTTGTTGAGAAGTGTTAAGTAAAAGACGTTCTTTGAGCAAAGACATCTATTTCAAGTACCTGGGCACAGCTTCCCCGATTGCCTGATCAATGTTATGCATTGGGAGAAGAAAGTGCTGGTTACATTGTGGATTCTGAAGTCATTTTGTGGTAATACAATGTTTAATAAGCAAAGGCAGGGAAAGCCGGGATGGCTCAGCGGGTTAAGCGCTCGCTCTGAAGCCCCGAAGACCGAAGATCGAATCCTGACTCCGGCCCAGGAGGACCCACATGCTGAACTGGGGTGTGCTTCCTGAATGCAGTGAGGCCCCCAGTTCAGTTCAAAAATAAAAAATAAATAAAAAAGAAGCAAAGGCAGCAGCCAATTAGTCAAAAGTCACAATTCTTACATTAGCCTGCCTGGGTTCCTATGTTGGGGAAATGTGCTACCTTTGTCATTCCCTGTAGTAGGGCTGCTGGCTATTACCTGTAAACAACACTTAGATAGCAACTTAAACCGAGATCACACTTCTGGAATTTCACCCCCAATTCAGGAAAAGATATGAGAAAGGGAATCTGTTGGGCATCTTGACTGCTGAATTTTTCTGTTTCTTGGCAGAAATCATTAAAGCAATGGTTCCTAACCCCATACATATGATTCACCAGAGAAAATTTTAAAATACCAATGTCCAGCCCCTGCCCCAGGGATTCTATTTCAGTTGCCCTGAGCTGGAGCCAAAGAATTGGTGTTATTTAAACTTCCTTGAGTGATTCTAACAGGCATCCAGGGTTGAGAAACAATAATCTAAGGAGACTTCCTGGTTTTTGAAATGAGCCCTGATTCAGTTCAGTCATTACAGGATTATGCAACCAAGATTAAGAAATTTCAAATGGAGAGAGATCCATGATGGCTAAATAGATAAACACTATGCCTGCCTCATTCCATGAACACATTAAAATTACAATGAAATTATAGAACAACCAGCCTGGAGAACCATCTGAAGTCCAGCTGAACAGAAAGAAGTTTTATAACCAATGATATAAAGAAGCCATGTCCGGACTGGTAGGAGGGCAGAGACATGAAACAGTCTGGCCCTAAACCTCCTGTGGACGTTGAGAACCAGGAAGAATAACTCAGCTGTGGAGGCTCCACCCGGAGAAGCAAAAGACTCCAGCCCCACACCAGGCTCCACAGCCCAGAGTACTGTTACTGAGAAGAGGAGTCCACAACATTCGGCTGTGAAAAACACTGGAACTTCTTTTCCTTTTTTTTTTTTATTTGTCAAATGTATTAGGGTGACATTGGTTGGTAACAATTACATTGTTTCCAGGTGTACAATTCTACACTACACTGTCTATACATTGCATTATGTGCTCACCACCCAGAGTCAGCTCTCTTTCCATCACCGTACATTTGATGCCCACCCCCTACTTGCCCCCGCTTCAGCTCTCCCACCCCCCTCCCCCCTTACCCTCAGGTAACCACTAAACTATTGACTGTGTCCATGAGTCCTTGTTTCTTTGTTACTTTCAGTTTTATATTCCACCTATGAGTGAAGTCATGTTTCTTAATTCCTTCAGTCTAATTTATTTCATATAATATGTTTTCAAGGTCCATCCATGTTGTCACAAATTGGTATATTTCATTTTTTTTTATCGCAAATTGTATTGTTATTTCATTTCTTTTTCTGAAGTTTCATTGTTTGTATATAAAAATGTTGTGGATTTTTGCACATTGATTTTGTATCCTGCAACTTTACTACATTCATTTATTATTTGTAATATTTTCTGGTGGAGTCTTAAGAATTTTCTAAACAAACAATCATGTCATCTGCAAAAAGTGACAGTTTAATGTCTTCATTCCCAATTTGGATGCCTTTTATTTCTTTTTCCTGCCTAATGGCTCTGGCTAGAACTTCCAACACTATGTTGAATAGCAGTGGTGACAAGGGACATCCCTGTCTTGTTCCTGATTTTAGAAAAAAGGTTTCAGTTTTTCCCCATTCAGTATGATATTCGCTGACAGTTTCTCATATATGGCCTTTATTATGATGAGGTACTTTTCTTCTATACCAATTTTATTAAGTGTTTTGATCGTAAATGAATGTTGTATCTTGTTGAATGCTTTTTCTGCATCAATTGAAGTAATTGTATGGTTTTTATCTTTTATTTTGTTTATGTGTTGTATCACATTGATCGATTTGCATACATTGAACCATTCTTGTGCCCCAGGAATGAATCCCATTTGATCATGATGCATAATCCTGATGCATTTTTAATACATTATTGTATTCTATTTGCTAGTATTTTGTTTAAGATTTTTGCATCAGTGTTCATCAACGATATTGGTCTATAGCAGGGGTGCCAAACTCAATTAAAACACGGCCATTTGGTGCAACAGACAAGATTCCCTCGGGCCACATCACATTTACAAACGTCGCCAGAGCTGAGTCAGCACGTTTATACATATACACACACACACACACACACACACACACACAGGCCCACAGGAAAGGCACTGGACCACATGTATACTAGTCTTCAGTAGTTAAAGGGTTAATGAGAGAATTGTGTGTACAGTATTGCCTCAATCTCCCCTAAGCACTATTTTCTTCATAACAATTTTTTCTATTTTCATTTTATTTCAGAGCATTGTGGACCACAAAAGATTACCTCGGGGGCTGCATGTGGCCTGCAGGCCACCATTTTGATACCCCTGGTCTATAGTTTGCTTTTTTTGGTGCCGTCCTTGCCAGGCTTTGGTATTAGGGTAATGTTGGCCTCATAGAATGAGTTGGAAAGTATCGTCTCTTCTTCAATTTTTTGGAAAAGTTTGAATGCCTGGTAAAACTTGTTAGTGAAGCCATCTGGTCCTGGACCCTTGCTTTTGGGGGCATTTTGGATGAATGTTTCAATTTCCTTACTGTTGATTGGTTTGTTTAGGTTATCCAATTCTTCTTGATTCAGTCTAGGTAGACTATTTGTTTCTAAAAATTTGTCCATTACTTCTAGGTTGCAAAATTTGTTGGTATATAGACCTTCATAGTATTCTTGTATGATTCTTTGTATTTCTGTAGTATTGTTGTCATTTCTCTTCTTTCATTTCTAATTTGGATTATTTGTTTTCTCTTTTTCCCTTGGTGAGCCTAGACAGGGGTTTGTCAACTTTATTAATTTTTTCAAAGAACCAGCTCTTTGTTGCAGTAATATTTTCTATTGTTTTCCTATTCTCTATTTCATTTAGTTCTGCTTTAATTTTTATTATTTTCTTCCTTCTGCTGGCTTTGGGTGTTTTTTGTTTTTCTTTTTCTAGTTCTTGAAGATGTGATTTTAAGTTGTTCACTTGTGATTTTTCTCGTTTCTTGAGAAAGGCCTGTAGTGATATAAATTTCCCTCTTATTGCTGCTTTTGCTTCATCTCAGTAATTCTGGTGTGTTGTGTTTTCATTGTCATTTCTTTCTAAGTATTTTCTAATCTCTTCTTTTATTTGTTTTTTATCCAGTCATTTTTTAATAACATGTTGTTTAATGTCCGTGTACATGTGGTTTTTCCTGCTTTCTTTTGGTAGTTAACAGTTCAACTTCAAATCTTTATGATCAGAGAATACACTTGGTATGATTTCAATCTTCTTAAATTTGCTGAGGCTAGCTTTGTATCCCAGCATGTGGTCTATCCTTGAGAATGTTCCATGTGCACCAGAAAATAATGTATATTTCTGTTTGTAGGATGAAGTATCCTGTAAATGTCAATTATGTCCAATTGCTGTAATGTATCATTTAAAGCTGATATTTATTTATTGATTTTTCTGTTTGGATGATCTGTTCATGGCTGTCAATGGGGTGTTTAAGTTCCCTACTATAATTGTGTTTCTGTCAGTTTCTCCTTTTAGATTTGTTAGTAGTTGCTTTGTAAATTTTGGTGCCTCTCGCTTGAGAGCATATATATTAATAGGTGTCATATCTTCTTGTTGTATTGTCCCCTTCATGATTACGAAATGTCCTTCTTTGTCTCTTATTATCTTTTTGATCCTGAAGTCTGATTTGTCAGATATAAGTACAGCAACACCTGCTTTTTTCTGGGTGCTATTTGTTGGAGTATTTTCTTCCACCTTTTCACTTTGAGTCTGTGCTTGTCCTTGTGACTGAAGTATGTCTCTTGTAGACAGCATAAGGTTGGTTTTTATTCTTTCATCCAGTTTGCTACTCTGTGTCTTTTTATTGGTAAGTTCAGTCCATTTACATTTAGGGTGATGATTGATACATGAAAATTTACTATAGCCATTTTATCTTTTGTTTTCTGGTAGCTTTTTTTAAATTGCTTCTTTGCTTTTTTCTTCCCATTGATTATTTTAGTTTGATGGTGTTTATGACTGTTTTTGCTGTAATCTCTTCTTTTATTGTAATGTGTCCCAGTTCTAAGTTCTTTTGCAGTGGTTACCATAAACTTTATATAAAAGAAAGTTTCGTATATGCAGTGGTTCCTTTTCTTAAGGATGTTTCTTACATCCATTCTCTTTGGAATTTAAATCTTTACTTCTTCCCCTTTTATGTTTTTTTTTTTATTCCAGCTTCTCCCTATTTATTTTTACTTTTTGTTTCAGTTCCAATCACCTTCTTCAGTATTTCTTTAAATGCTGGCCTTGTGCTAAAGAATTCCTTCAGTTTCTGTATGCCTGAAAAGGTCTTTATTCCTCTTCCATATCTAAAGGATAACTGATGGGTACAGAATTCTTGGCTGGTAATTTTTCTCCTTTAATATTTTAAATACTTTGTTCCATTCACTTCAGGCTTATAGAGTTTCTGTTGAGAAATCTGATGACAGTCTCATGGGTTTTCCTTTATAGGTTATGGTGTTCTCTTTTCTGGCTGCCACAAGGATTCTTTCTTTTTCTTTGAACTTTGATATCTTCAGTATAATGTGCCTTAGAGAGGGTTTGTTAAGATTCAAGTAGCTAGAGATTCTGTTTCCTTCTTAGATATTATTTACTGTTAAATTTAATGGGGTGACATTGGTTGGTAACAATTAGGTAGTTTCCAGAAGTACAAGTCCACATCACATCACCCATGCATCGCATTATGTGCCCACCTCCCAGAATCAGCTCCCCCTCCACCACCATATATCTAGTGCCCACACCCACCTCCCCCACAACTCTCCCTTCCCCCTTCTCCCCCTTCTCCAGGTAACCACCAAACTATTGAGTGTGTCCATAATGCTGGTGCCCTCTCTGACCTCCCCTCCCTCTCTCCTTCTTCCCTCCTCCCCTTCCCTCAGGCAATCACCAAGTTATTGAGTGTGTCCATAGGTCTCTATGTCTTTGTAACTTTCAGTTTTATATTCCACCTATAAGTGAGGTCATATTTTTCCAGAGTCTTTCAGTCTGACTTATTTCGCTTAATAAGATGGTCTCTAGGTCCATCCATGTTGCCACAAATGACTGTATTTCATCATTTCTTATCGTTGAGTAGTATTCCATTGTGTAAATGTACCACATCTTCTTTATCCAGTCATCTATCAAAGTCCTTCTTGGATTTGAGGTTCCAATTCTCACAATAGATTTGGGAAGGTCTCATCTACTATTTGTCTGAGTAAATTCTGTTCCCTTCTCATCCTCTGCTCCATCCAGAAAACCTGTTGTTCTTATATTAATCTTTATAATAAAGTCAGATACTTCTTGTAGATACTTTTCATTTCTTTTAGCTTTTAGGTATCTCTCTTCTTTCTTCTGTGACATTTCCAAATTTCTGTCTTCAATTTCACTAACTATTTTCTCCATCTGGTCAACTCTGCTTCCTATGCTAACTATTTCTTTTTTTATTTCTTTTATTGTATTGTTTATCTCCAGAATTTCTATTTGCTTCTTTTCTTGTAGATTCAATTTCCTTTCTGAGAGCATTTAGCTTCCTCTGTGTACTCTGCCATTTTTCTTAGAGATCTTTGAGTGTTTTCAGAATTGCAGTCTTGCATTCTCTGTCATTAAGCTCATATGTTTTTGTATCTTCAAGTTCCTTTTCTGAAGATGTTTGTCTTTCTTTCTGAGCACATTTGTTCAAAAGGGTATTCATTGCTGTTGGAGTGTTTCTTTTCCTGGACATGAGAACTTTTCCCCTGGTACATATTAAAAATCTTTCTTTCGGGGAGATCAAAGATGGTGGCATGAGAGGAGAACGCTGATAACTGCCTGGGAAGGGCATTGTGAACAGAGGGGAATCCACAGGGGAAACCCTGAGAAGAAACCTCAACTAAAAGAAGCACACAACACAGAACAACACCCAAAGGTTAGAGAAAAAAGGGCAGACAGGGAGAGGGAGAGGGAAGCAGCGGTTCGGGGACAGACTCAGACTGCGGCGCAGGACTGGCAAAAAAAAAGGGGAATTGAGGGCCTACGGTCAAAGTGGAGCTGGATCAAGGGCGGGCTGGAAGCCGAGACCTAGGAAGCGTGGAATCCCCACAAGATTGTGGGTAATTTAACATCCGAACTCAAGGGACAGCACACAGTGCCCTAATCAGATCACAGAGCCTAAAGTGGAACAGGGACTGTGGAGCAGGGCGGCTGCACTTCCCGGCGGGCGGGGTGAGAGCAGGACACCAGCCCGCAACAGCTCAGTACCCCTGATTTATGGAGGAGATTGACTGTGAAGGAGCGCCTTCTGAAGACAGGGCTCTTGAAGGGAGGGCTGGGGCTTGAGTGGGCATAGCTGCATTGGACGTGCTTAGATTGAATCCGGCGGTCTCAACAGAGCCCGGAGCGTAGAGCGGCTGCCACCCGGGCTACAGCCTATGCGCACAGGGCTTTCGGCGCCCCGCCCACTGGGCCTCTGCAGAACAGCTGCGTGCACGCACCCGGGCTTTTGGCACCCTGCCCATCAGGCCGCTGTGGCGCTGCTGCCAGCGCACAACTGGGCTTTCGGCACCTCGCACAATGAGCCACCGCGGCGCCTCTGCTGGCTTGCCAGCGCGCAGTTGAGCTTTCGGTGCCCCAATCGCTAGGCCGCTGCGGTGCTGCTGCCAGCACACAGGTGCGCAGCTGGGCATTCGGTGCGCCACCCACTGGGACGCCGTGGCATCGCTGCCTGCTCGCCAGTGTGCTGCCCGGCTTTTGGCGCCCTGCTTCCCAGGCCGCTGCAGTGCCACTGCCTTCGCACAAGAACGGCTTTTGGCATCCTGCCCACCGGGCTCCTGTAGCGGTGCTGCCTGCTTCCAAGCGCGCAGCGGGGCTTTTGGTGATCCGCCCACCGGGTCTCTGAGGCATGCAAGCCCGCGCACGCAACTGAGCTGCAAACTGGGTTGCCGTGGTGTCATTGCCTGCGCACAGGATGGCGCGGCCTACCGGGGCCTCTGCCAAGCCCCAGCCGATCCAAGTGCAGCCCTGCGGACGTGGCTTACACATACGATTGAAGGAGGGGCAGCCAGGCAGAGGAGAGAAAGATCGGACCTCCTGCGCCCCGCTCACACTGAACCACCAGCCCTCCTGCTGAAAGAGAAATCTGCTATTGTGTCTCAGGCCTACCCTAGCTCCTACTCACATGCCCCCAACCCCGGCCACACCTTTACTACCCTGCTATCTAAAAGCTAAGACAGCAACCTGAAGTGCACCAGGACACAGAAGCTGTCTGCTTCCCCCAACACTCTCCCAAAATCTCCTTCTCCCACAACTGAGCCCTAAAGAAAAAATAAAGAGAAGCCCATCTGATAGGCAAACACCCAGAGGGAAAACAGACTCATGCATAAAGCAAAAAGAACCACATCAAACACAATGCACACCTCAGAATCCAAAGCCCCTCCAGAAGATCAGGGGCAGTCTTTAGTAAAGGACCTTGCACACTTGGAATCAAATCTAAGTGAAACAGAATTCAGGGCTGCATTAATCAACACACTCAGAGAGCTCACTCAATGCTGGCAAAGTACCCAGACACAGTTAAATGACCTCAACAAGAAAT
>PVKE010017206.1:0-31041 GCA_004027555.1 Craseonycteris thonglongyai
TGGGGGGGAGGGGGAGCACAGTTGTGGGGGGAGGTGGGAGTGGGCACTAGATATAAGGTGATGGAAAGGGAACTGATACTGAGTGATGGGCACATAATACGATGCATGAATGATGTGATGTGGACTTGTACATCTGTAAACTGTCTAATTGTTACCAACCAATGTAACCTCATCAAATTTAACAATAAATTAAAAAAAAAAAAAAAGACCTCTTTGGAGGATGCAGGGATAGCTCAGTGGCTGAGTGCTTGCTTTGCAATCACAAGGTTCAGGGTTCGATTCCCGGCCCATGCAAACCCATATGCTAAAATGTGGTGCAACTGGTAACAGCCAGAATGGTTCGGCAGTGAAGGTTCTCGCTTCCGAGGCAGGAGGCCCCTGGTTCAGTTTCTGCCCCTCGTGGCCTCACATCCACCTGTGTGAAATGAAACCATGTCACACTTTGATGTACGACTATGGAGACTGCTCTGGGCCCTCCCCACTTCGCTCTTTCTATCACTATCTATTTCTCTCTTTCACCTTCTCTCAAGCAATAAAATAAATCTTAAAAACAAAATAACTTTACATTTCCAGGTTTGATAATTCACTTTCAACAATTGAGTTCACTCACAATCCTGACATTTTCTAATTTGAGACTCAGGTAGTGTGCTTTTGGTTATATGAGTGCCAAGGCATAGATTCAACTCTGACAGGATAAAATTTATAATAATTCTTTAATGTGCATTGTGATAACACACACACACACACACACACACCTATAAAATGTAAATTACTATTCCCACTAAACAGATTAAAAAAAATGAAGCCAAGACCAATAGACTGGCTTATTCCAACAAGACCTCACTAGTAATAGTTGGCAGACCAGGAACCAAGCCTAGATCACAGAATTTCAACTGCAGTGTTTTCTCCTGTTCATCACAGCTACTTCCCTACATTATCAGTCTATCTTATCATTGAATGTGATAGTTAATGTATTTGCATTATTACAAATCAAATGTGTCCAAACAAATAAAACAACTCAAAGAGCATTCCTATTTATAATTAACCTATTTTTCATTCTTGATATAAAATATTATTAAACTTCCCTTTACCAAGGCAAAGACCATTTTTCATTGCTTAGTTAAGGATATGTACATTTATCTTAACATGCCCCGTGTGTCCGTTTGATTACGTTTTTGTACTTACAAATGCATAATAAGAGTGGGGGGGGGAGTTGGGAGTGGGCACCAGATATGTGGTGATGTAAGGAGAGCTGATCTTGGGTGGTGAGCACGTAATGCAATGCATAGGTGATATAATGTAGAGTTGTACACCTGGAAACTATCTAATTGTTACCAACCAATGTCACCCAATAAAGTTAATAATAAAAAAAAGATAAAAATGCATAGTAAAAATACAAATGATCAAAATGTAAGTATTACAGCAATAAAATTCTGTTGGCTTACAAAAAAGTGTCTTGAAACATGCAGGAAAAAGCTTACTTTTTGTTACTGTTGAAACTTACCTCGGTAATTGAAAGTTTTTTCTGTAAGCTGTCAGCATTTATTATGAACTAGGAGTCTCAACTGAAATCTTTGTAACAAATAAACAGAGGAGACACTGTCTAAATTGAGAGAAGACGAGGGCTAGAAAGAAAAAAATAGGATGAAAAATTAGATATATAAGATCAAACAGAAGAAAGTATAAGTGTATTTTATCTCATATTTTGAATAGCTATAACAGACTTATTCCCTTTGTGATCCTTTTGTTTCTTTTATTTCTTCCGCGTATTCAATCACATTTTCAATATAATTATCGTATTATTTTGCAGAAACACTTTGTGTCCCTTGCAGGATTTATTCAGCTAATTAATGTTTTAAAAAAGAATTACTGAAAGCAAATATTGCAAGAAATAATTTCCAACCTGAAATTTATACACTTGAAAGCTGATTCTTACAAAAAAATGATTTGGCCCTCTAAAAAAAGAAGTAATCCATCAGCTCCACAGACCCAGACATGAGCCTGGTAGGATTTCTTTTTCATAGGAAATTACTGCTATGACTGATTCTTGTTAACTGTAGTGGGGGAAAAAATTCAATGGCAAGGCCTAATCAGAGACTGAAACAGAATGTTCTATTGTCTGAAATGATTATCTTTGTGTAGCAGTTGAAAGACAAATTAAATGTTTTAGAATCAAGTGAAATATTCATTTTCCCTCTTAATTTCACAGAGCTACCCCACATTAAGTGAATTGCTACTAGGTGCCTTTGCCTCTTAACCCCTCTCACATCCTGATAATTAAATATATAGCTCACAGTTTGTTTTTATTCAAACACAGTGGAAGACTGGCTGCTGGTGAGAATTAATGTGCCCT
This sequence comes from Craseonycteris thonglongyai, assembly GCA_004027555.1. Lineage (NCBI taxonomy): Eukaryota > Metazoa > Chordata > Mammalia > Chiroptera > Craseonycteridae > Craseonycteris > Craseonycteris thonglongyai. Next base: position 2,354 of record PVKE010017206.1, read on the forward strand.
GTTCTAGAACGCGTGCCTAGTGGTATTCACTGCCTCAACCGTTCCTTTCCAACCATCCCATGCTACTAAGGAATATGTCAAACACACCTCTCTCCTATATATACTCCCTTCACAGGTGGTTTTTTCTTTAGAGCTGTTACCACTACCACCACTACCTTCCCAGAAAGCTCTTGCCAGCCCCAGCGGCAGAGTGGAGGCAACATGAGAACATTTATGTCTAGTAGTTTGTTTGTTTTTTGCTGGTTGTATTTACTTATGTTTCTATGGTGCATAACAGCTAAATAGACCAAGTTATATCTTTTAGTGGAAATGCAGAGGCCCAAAACATTCCTGAAAGTTAAGATTTCCCATGTTTGATTTTTTTCTGATTTCCCAAATGTACTAAACATGCTGATAGTGGTTTGTTTGGGTTTTTTTTAAGATTTATTTCACTGTTTTTGACAGAGAGAGGCAGAGAGAAGAGGGAGAGCCCAGAGCAGTCTGCATACTTGTATATCATCAGTTTTCGACATAGTTTCATTCCACACAGGTGGTGGGAGCTGTGCTGTGCAATAACCAGGCCAGAGGCCTCCCACATGGGAAGTTTGCCCTGGTGAGAACCGAACTGGGGGCCTCCCGCATGGGCCGGCCCCACACTCCAGTTCAGCTTATGGGCCGCATGGGCCGGGCCTGGGACTCTATCCTCAGACCCCAGGACTGCAAAGCAAGTGCTCAACCTGCCGAGTCATCCTGGCTTCAGCAGATAGTATGTTAAATGTCACAAATCCTTTATCTTAGTCTTCAATCGGAAGTGTTTGTCATGTAATGAAACAGTGAAATGAAGTCAACACCTTTGAGAATGCATTTAAATAATGAATCATGACTCAGTTTTTTTTCTATAGATTGAATAATCTGTGCCTTTAACTGTGACTAGCAGTGAAGCGTGGGCTCTGGAGTTCAAAACCTGTCCACCCTCCAATGACAGGCTATATGACCTTGAGCAAAGCGCCCCTTATGCCTATTTCCTCATTATGAGAAGTTGAGATCATGATATTCCCTACTTTATACTGCTACTAGTAGAATTAATTAAGATAATACATGTAAAGTACATAAAACAGTATCTTTCAGGATGCCAGGATAACTCAGCAGTTGAGCGCTTGCGTCGCAATTGGGAGGTCTGGGATTCTTTTCCCAGCCCCAGCCCGTGCAAACCTATATGCTGAACTGCAGCACAACTGGTACCACCGGGATGGCTCGGGGACCAGCATTCCTGCTTCTCATGTGGGAAGCCCTCGGTTCAGTTCCTGGCCCACATGGCCCCACATCCACCTGTGTTGAATGAAACCATGTCACAACTAATAATGTACAACTACGGAGACTGCTCTGGGCCCCCCGACTCCTCCCTCTCTTTCCCCCTCTCTCCCTCTCTCTTTCTCTCAAACAATAAAATAAATCTTTAGGATATTAAAAAAAACAGTATCTTGGGGAAGCTAGGATGGCTCAGCAGGTTAAGCACTCACTTTGCAGCCCCGGGGACCAAGGATCAAATCCCAGCCTGTCCCATGCAGACACATATACTGAACTGGGGTGTGCTTTCCATGTGGGAGGCCCCCAGTTCAGTTCTCTCCCCCTGGTCCAGCCCCTAGCTTGAGGGGGTGTGCTTCCCATGCAGGAGGCCCCTGCCCAGTTCCTGCCCTGCGTGGCCCCCCTCCCAGCTGTGTGGAACAAAACCATGTCAAAAACTGATGGTATACAACTATGGAGGCTGTTCTGGACCCTCCCCCCATCTCTCTCTCTCTCTCTGTCTCTATCTCTCTCTGTCAAAAACAATAAAATAATCTTTAAAAATATATAGTATCTTCCAGGGAGTTAGACCTCCACAAGTTTTACACCTTATAGTTACTAAGAATATTGCAAATAAAAAATATCTCTAGATTTTATAGACACTATGAAGGCACAACATGGGTTCTTAAATAACAATTTTTCCAAAAAAAATGTTTTTTTATGGTTACAGATATATTTCAGGTAAGTTCTCCGACTTGTCTTGTTGCTTTTTTTCCGGTCTTCAATTTTATTCCTCAGAGTTTGCTCTTCTGTCATATAGCTATTATGAAAGAATGAAGCTCAAGTTTCTAGAACCATTAGTATTTACAGTAATGTAAGCTAACAAGTAAGACTTTCAAGTTAATATCTGATGCTATTACTTCATGTTTTTCAGTACTATAACCCATGAGACCAACATACTGTTTTCAAAAATAAGGCACCAAAGCAGCTGAGACAAATTTAAAGAAATTCCTTCTTCTAGGTTTTTTCCCTACCACCACTTTTATCTTTATTTATTGTCTTACAGAATAGTCTGATAGACTATTTCTGCTCACCTAATCAAGTTAAAAAACCCATATATTAGAGAACATTTTACAACTGTTTTGCAAATATACTAGTTGTTTTCATGTCCGCCACCTCCCCCCTTTTTTTATTTTGAAGATAACAGACAGAGAGAAGGGGGAGGGCCCAGAGCAGTCTCCATAGAGCAGTCTCCCATAGTACATCATCGAGTTTCAACATAGTTTCATTCCACATAGCTGAGTGGGGGGATTCACAGGGCAGGAACTAGGCAGGGGCCTCCATCATGGGAAGCTCACCACAGCAAGAACTGAACCTGGGGCCACACTGCAGTTCAGCACACAGCAGTGCAGCACACAGGCTGGGGCCAGGATTCGGCCCTCGAATCCCAGTACTGCAAAGCGAGTGCTTAACCCACTAAGCCACCCCGGCATCCCCGGTTTCCTCCCTTTTTAATGCATCTATAATTTGTTTTTCTTTAGGAAGGAGAACCAGAAGCATTCCACTACATAAAGTGAAATTTTGTTTGTCTTAACATTTAGATCATCAATATAGTATTATATAAAATAAAATAAAAAGTTTGTAGACACTTTCCCTGTGTTTATGCTGAATTGAACTTAGTGTTTTTTCATCTCTATTTAAAATTAATATGTCTAGTGAAATCATGTTCTTCCCCTGCAATACAATGTTTGTGGTACAGTGTAATATTCAGAACTCATCTTTTCAAATGCCTAGTGTTTAGGTGTAGCCTTCTTCATGAAATGAGTAGCTAGTGATATCATTGTTCTTTCTTATACTGGTGAAATCAATATTTTCTCATTTTACTTCCTGAATACAATGCTGATTAGACTTTTGAAAGATATTTTCTTACAAAAATAAATGAATTCATTTTTCTCTCAATCATAAGTCAAATCTTCCTGGGAATCTTGCACTTTTTTTACACTAACTATTCCTAGTCTTTATTCAACATTTCAGAGAGAATTGGTTTTGATATTGTAACATTGGTGCCTGGTAATGGCTGGTTTAAAAAAAAAAAAAAGTCCTTCTAATTAGAGCCTCCTGTACAGAATTCAAAGTTGCTCAGTTGATGACTAACTTGAGGGATATTTATTTCATACTGATTCCCATGTCCCTACAAGGAACTTATTTATTTTGATGTATAAACTATCAGAATAAGATAACTGAGGCAGAATATGGCCATTTAAGACAAGCCATTTATTCTAGCCCAGGATGTCATGGTTTGTTAGGCATGGCTGATCTTAGAGGTCTGATAATTAGAACTGCCTAGAATAATGTTTTGTACTCTCACTTAAATGTTGACTTCATGTATACCTCACACTTATATACTGGGGGAAGCTGGGATGGCTTAGCAGGGTTAAGCTCTCGCTTTGCAGCTCTGGAGCCCAAAGATCAAATCTCGAACCTGCCCCATGCAGACCCATATGCGGAACTGGGTTTTACCCCCGGTTCAATTCTTGCCGGGACCTATGCGGGAGGCTCCTGGCCCAGTTCCTGCCCTGTGCAGCCCCATGCCCACCAGTGGAGTGAGACTATATAGCAAACTAATGCTGTTCACTATGGAGACTGCCCTGGGCCTTCCCCCTTATCTCTGTCTCTCTCTGTCTGTCTCTCTCTCTCTCTCAAAAAACAATAAAAAATAATAATAAAGTATATACTGTGCAAAAGTGAAGAAGAGAAAATATTAAGTTACCAAAAAGTTTGAACACATAAAATGTTTCATGGGGTTATTTTTATTTTTTAAGATTTATTTTATTGTTTTTGACAGACAGAGAGAGACAGAGAGAAGGGGAAGAACCCAAAGCAGTCTCCATAGTTGTATGTCATAAGTTTCTACATGGTTTTTTGTTCCACACAGGTGGGCAGGGGCCGAGCAGGGCAGGAACTGGGCTGGGGGCCTCCAGCATAGGGTGCATGCCTCCCTCAAGCCAGGGACCAAACCAGGGGGCAGGAACCAAACTGCAGGCCTCCTGCATTGGAAGCACATCTCAGTTCAACATGTGGGTCTGCATGGGCGGGGCCAGGCCTGGGATTTGATCCTCTGTCGCCAGGGCTACAAAGGGAGCCCTTAACCCCCTGAGCCATCCCGGCTTCACCCATAGGGGGCTTTTTTAATGTATTCTTCTGTAAATGTTGTGATTGAGGATCAGCATTCTTCTAAAACAAAAATATGTAAATCTTGTTTCAGGAACTAGTCTTAGGATACAACTGATTATATACACCATCTGAAGATTGTTTAAATCTTTCTGACAATACTAGTTTGGTAAATAATCAGCCTGTGAAAAAATATGCTTTTTTTCTAATTGGGATTCATTATGAGGTATCTGTGCAAAACTGAAGAAAAGAAAAAATAATCCAAAATAAATTGATAAAGCTGTAGGATCTATCAAAGCTTTTATTGTTGAGAAAATATGGAATTATTCTTTGATAAAATGCAGTAATCTTTAAGACAATAATTATATTTATTTGGCAAGCCTTACTCTGATGATATAAATCAGTCTCCTAAGTTCCAGAAAAAGACAGTTGTTTTTATGTTTTGCCTTTTATTGTCAACACATTGACAATAGATGTTTGCTTGTTGTAATTAAGAAAAGAGAGGTCTCTGTTTTTGGCAAAGGCTTATGTCAGATTTATTTTCCACAAATAACAGTGTTAAAGGACTTTGAAGTAACTACCAACAATCACCTAAAACCAGTGCAACATGGATTACTGACACCTGAAACTTCCAAGGCCTATAAAATCACGATCTTCAAAAGTAGTGGCTATTGGATCACTTGTCTCTAAATGCCATCACCAAAAACAGTGTTAGATTCTCAACTCAAAGAGTTCTTTTCTTCTTTTGAATCTCACAGAACGAAAATCTGACCCACTATGTAAATACTCACTCGTACATCCTTTAAAATGTACATTGGATTGTATACAGTTTGTGCTTTGAGTTTTTTTGGGTTTTTTTTTCCTTTTCTTTATCATGTCTAATAGAGATCTCTGAGAAGAGTAACTTAGCCCTTACAACACTACCATTTTCCAGGATGCCTGCCAAGTGAGTACTTAGGAGGATGGCCTTTGGGCTGGGAGGAGTGTGTTATCCTCTATCTGGGCACTAGACACAATCCAGGAGGGTCCCAGGAGGATAGGCTCTGTTATCTGATAGCTCTTTTCCATTTCTCACTAAATAGATGTCAGGAGTTTCCGAGGGGTTAATATTTCAATTTAGACCAATAAATACCCTTCTTTAGTGGCTTTCTTGAATTTAGCGTGTCATATTTGCATTATTTTAAGTTTCTTCTTCTGAAAAATGTAGATTCTATCATTGAAATCTCTAATTAGAAAATAAAATGCAGATTTTTCAACACTTTATTGAATTCATCCAGCAACCTCCCAATGCCACTCCATCTGAGTTCAGAAGAAAAAAACTGATTTATTTCTTCCCTTTGGAATTAATAGGATTTTGAAAACCTTGGAGATCTTATTTTGTCATAATCATAATGTTTTAAAATAATATTTAGTCTTTCTACACTTTGTCAATTTAATATGACAAATTATTTTGGCTTACATCCTTCTTTAAAAGTTACTTCCTATAACCATTATTATATTTTATGACCCCATCTAACATGGAGTTAACATCATAGTGAGATTAGGATTTATGTCAAGGATTGCAACCATAACTAATAAATTAGAAAATTTTGTTCTAATACTTATGCCAAAGCCTCATACCCAGAGATCCTAATTTCATAAGTCTAGGTTATCCCCCAGCATTTATATTTCCTCAGAAACTTTAAAATAAGTTTATTACTGAAAAAAAATTGTGAGGAAGCCGGTGTGGCTTAGCAGGTTAAGCGCTCACTTTGCAGCCCCAGGGACAGAGGATCTAATCCTGGCCCCAACCCATGTGGACCCATATGCTGAACTAGGGTGTGTTTCACATGCGGGAGACCCCCAATTCAGTTCTCGTCCCCCCTCGGTGTGGCCCCTGGCTCAAGGGTTTGTGCCTCCCATGTGAGAGGCCCCCAGCCCAGTTCCTGCCATGTGCAGCTCCAGCCCACCTGTGTGGAATAAAACCATGTCAAAAAACTAATGACGTACAACTATGGAGACTGCTCTGGGTCCTCCCCCTTCTCTCTGCTCTCTGCCTCTGTCTCTCTATGTCTCTGTCAAAACAATAAAATAATTTTTTTTTATTGTTAAGTTTAATGGGGTGACATTGGTTGGTAACAATTAGATAGTTTCCAGATGCACAAGTCCACATCAATAAATCTTTTTTAAAAGTTGTTGGTAAGTGTTACAAGTAATTCTTATGTGCAGCCAAGGTTTAGAAAAACTAATTTAGGACCTAAAGAAGAACTTACGTGGCTTTCTTTGTGTTTGGATTTCCAGAAAACAGAGTGAACTCTAACAATGAAGCTTCACAAACTCTTTCAAAACCCCAATGCTGATATAGGTTCAATAATAAACTTCATAGAGAAAATCAAAACACACCCCACCACTCTATGTATATGCTTCCCAGTCCCAGTGAGTGATGGGACTATTTCATTTCTCCTTCATTCCCTGTGTTTTGGGAATTTCACAACCCATTAATCCAAAAGTGGGGGAGAGAAGAGAAAGTAAGGGGGGAAGGGGAGAAAGCAGTTATCTACCAGGAGTCCGCACTGTCATCACCTGTTTCCTTTCACCCTTTCAACCACTATGAGGTGTATGGGTATTAAATTTGTTTTATGGGTGAGAAAACGGCTTCAGAATGACTATGCAGTTTTTCCACGTTTATATCACTAATAAATGGTAGAGGAAGAATTCTAAGCCACAATTCTCTGGCTCCTAATTTAGGTTATTTCCACCAACTCCCAGGAAAGATCAAAGATTTGTTTTGTTGTTCTTCTGTGGTAATGGTGAAGGGCGAAAGAAAAATCCAGCAAAGGGAGGTTTGAAAGAATACTTCAGCAGAAGTTTTGTGATTATTTTGGGACTTGAAACCATAAACTTTTCATGCCATCATACACAATGACCACTTGATTTTATACCAGTGCAAAAAAAGTCAAATCCATATGAATCCACTGTGTAAATGTACCACATCTTCTTTATCCAGTCATCTCTCAAAGGACACTGGTTGTTTTTATGTCTTGGCCACTGTGAACAATGCTGTGATGAACACTAGGGTACATATATCTTAGCCATAAGAAAAGATGAAATACTGCCATTTGTGACAACATGGATGGATCCTGAGATCATCATGCTAAGCAAAATAAGTCAGACAGAAAAACTCAAGAACCATATAACTTCACTTATATGTGGGATATAAAACTGAAAGCAACAGAGGAATAGACAAACAAAGAAACAAAAACTTATGGGCACAGACAATAGTTTAGTGCTTACCAGAGAGTAAGAGGTGGGGGAGTGGTGGAGAAGGGAGGGGGGTCAAATAGATGATGATGGAAGGAGAACTGACATTGGGCAGTGAGCACACAATACAATACATAGGTGATGTAATATAGGATTGTACACCTCAAACCTATATAATTTTACTAACCAATGTCACCCCAATACATTAAAAACGAAAAGTCAGCTCTGCAGCATTCTATGAATCATGACATTGAGACTCAGCAGTAACTGCTGCTAGCTATGGCCTATCCCTCAGGGCAGCTCCCTCTGACTTTGTGACCTCACTGGAGGGCAACCTCCAAAACAGAGATGGGAAATCAGAAAGAACGTACAGAAAGTTCTAGCATCTAGGTTACTTTGGTGAACTTGCTCTACCCTACAAAGAAAATTAAAATGTTCTTCCTGATTCCCTACTGCCCTCCTCTAGTCATATGGCTAGCTCTCACTTCTCCAGACCAAATAAAAATCTGGAAGGGTGTGTGTGTGTGTGTGTGTGTGTGTGTGTGTGTGTGTGTGCGCGCGCGCATGCATGTGTGCACACACAGGTGTGAAACAGGGATATGAGAGGTCTCTATTAATCCCTGAAATCTCATAGTGTGGGTACACAAAAAGAGAAAACTCTGAATTCAAACTGCATGCAGCTACTAGAACTTCTGTAAGGACCTAGCTGCAGTGGCAAGGTCTTGAAACTAGAGGCTATGAGAAGAGTCACATAGAGTCCTTTTATGGGTAAAGAGAGGTCACACCTTATCCTGATGACAAACTGGACGAGTTACACACTGTCATAAAAATTTATATATATGATAAACGAATGTGCAGACATTATTAACATGTGTGTCGATGATTCAGTTTAAAATACTGAGTCAAGTATGTATTTGACCCTGCACTGGGTGCCAGGAGATGTAGACATGATTGTGCTAAACATTGCCTTCAGGAAGCTCACTGCCTAGCAAGAGAGATAAACATATAATAGGACATTTTAATAAGGAATATTAAGCCCCACAACAGTGGTAAAGACTAGGTAACATAGTGAGCCTGAAGAGGGAGGGTCGATCAGAGAATGATTCACATTCTGCCACTGGGTCCTAAAAAGTGAATGAGAATTTCCCAGGAAGACACAAACACAGAGTGAACCTAGGAATGGGAAGTATGTAAAGGAATAGAGGAATGAAGCCATGTGAAACTTCCTAAGTTCATATCTAGCAAGGTAAAATTAAGCATGTGACAGGCTACTATGGAATAATGGGTGGAAGCTGGAAGTTTTGAATTGAAGACCTGGCTTTGATATGCAATAGACAACACTGGGCAGGTAGGCACTCAGTTTCCATTTCCGTTTTCATAGAGACAGCAATGCCTGTGCAGGATACTATGGAAGTAGATATAGGGTACCTGTCAGACCCAGCTGCTCAGCTAGGGAGGGTCACGGTGGTGAGATGCCCAGGCTAAAGAAGACACTGGGAGTCTGAGGAATCTGTGACATAGCCTTTATTCTCCACGCAGGGCGAGGCACCCAGGCAGTTTATATACCGGTAACAAAGAAAAACAAGTTGGCTCTGGGCCCTTCCCCTTTTCTGTCTGTCTGACTGCCTCTCTCTGTCAAAAATAAAAAATAACACAGTAAAAAAAACAATAGTGGCAAGGGGCCCACAAGTACCTCGGCACGCATACGGGGTACATTAAGCTTATGTAACCAGCGAAAATGCAAGTTATTTTCCAGTGGAAGCATTGTTACTCCACTTTGTCTGGCCAATCTGGCCCAAACCCTGGACCACCCGGGGCTTTTTTCCAGAACTTTCCTCACAGTACCCAACACAACGTGGTTGAGACTTGAAGGATGAGGAGGTAGGATAAAATGTCCAGGTGGAGACAAGGTAAAGCCTGGAAGAGAAAGAGCGAACACGGCACTTTTGAAGACTTAAAAGTTTAATATGGCTGGAGCGTGAAGTAGCAATAGTGAAAACTCAATCAGTAATAGTAAGATCATGACGTGAGTTGGGACTTCAGTCAATGGGCTAGTGGTGAAGTACTGATGATTTTTGTTTATGTTTTGGTTGGTTTCGTTTTGCTTTGACTTTTTTTTTTTTTTATTGTTTTTGAGAGAAGAGAGAGAGAGAGAGATACAGAGACAGAGAGAACTGAGCTGGGGGAGCTCCCAGTTCAGCATATGGGTCCGCACGGGCCGGGGCCAGGATTCGATCCCCGGTCCCCGGGGCTGCAAAGTGAGCACTTAACCCACTGAGCCATCCCGGCTTCACCTGCTTTGACGTTTATAGTAGAGATATAACTAGATCAGATTAGCCCTTTAGAAAGATGGGTTATGCTGACCGTTTGGGGATTAATATTCAAGCTGGACGCTAACATACCAGTGAGAGCACAATTTTGGTAAAACAGGTGAGACCTGAAGGTAGGGTCAACTACAGTAGTAGAAACTAAATACTCTGGTTTTTCTACAGATTGCATAAATCTTTCATCATTTCCCCAAGGATCTCAATTACAGGTATAGCCACCTTTCTCCTTGTTCACTTATCACATGGCAAAAGTTTCAACTCCTTCGCTTGATTTTTATATCTTGCTTTTACTTAATTGAACCCAGATTAATTTTTTTAATTTGTTCTAAATATCTTTCAAATCAAAAGCAGAAACTTTTATGAGTACTATGCAGTTATAAAGTATATTCCAAGATGTATATGAGTGTCACACTTGTATGACAACCAAGGAAAACACAGCATTTGCTCTCGCTTGCAAGGTCTGGTTGATTGGCTTAGAAAAGTTGGTCCCATTGTAGATTTCAACAGCTATGAGCTACTTTACCAAAAAGCAACATTTTCACATCTCCTTAATTTACTTGACAAACTTACATTTTGTGTTTTTATTGCTCTTTAGGGTGTGTGCCTTTATACAATAAATACAAATTTTTCAAAACACTAGCTACAACTAGGATTATACTTGTGCTAAAAGACCAGGGTCATCGAGGTTATACCAAATTGCTTGATGATGGATTACCCTAGACAGCATTTCCCAAAATCTTTATACAGTATGTCACAGCAGGTCAAAGATCGCGTTACTCATCTCCTGGGCCCTCTCTCTCACTCTGGGTTATGTACCAGAAGAAGGCAAGAGAGTTTATAGAGGTTTAATATAAATCACATGTAATGTCCTAAGAATGCAGGCACTTAACCTGCAAATGCAATGTTGCCTAAGAATCTAGCAACATACATCAAAACAAAGGCAGGGTAAGATATAAAATAGCCGAATGGCAAATATTAAGTTAGGCAGGCCTCCTTGATTAGGCAAAATGTAGAGTGCCTTCCAATCGTTCATTATCTACAGAAAGCAAGATAGTTATTTTGGCAAATGTAGAAACAGTGCTAAAACGGTATTTCTTTCATTTCTAAGAATTATTGTTCTTTCTATAGTGTACTGTTTTACTGTGACATGGGTAATCTCTCTCTCTCCTAATAATGCCACATGATTTTTAAGCTCTTCCATATCAAACTTGATGCCTTAATATAATATAGAAATTAATTTGAAATTAACATACAAATGTTAATTTTATATTTATTAATCTCATTCACTTAAAAATTAAAAACATACTATTTTTAAAACTATTTTGGTAAACTATCTTTTTCCTTTGAGCACCAAGATCTCAGGAATTTTATTGCATAGATATTTCCTTTTTTACAGACGAAAATACTGAGAATTAGAGGTTAAGTTTGCAAAGATTATATATATGCTAGTAAGTAACTGAGCAAGAACTAGAAACAAAAATGTCTACTATTTTAAATATAATTCTGTTAACAGCTACTCTAGTTGTACATAATTTTTTAAAAACTTGAATTGCTCCACAAATACCACACATACGTTTACTGAATCTCACGTAATACTACTGAAATACAGAAAATGCTTTGTTCACTTCTCAGCAACACTGTATGTAAATTTTTGTGTCCAAAAATGCTCTTTTATCTCATTCCAGGAGGAAATAAGTTTCTCTTATCTGTATTTTTAAACAAGAGTGATAATTTGCTTTATATTAATAAGAATATGTTAAAATCTTTAATTGTATGTCTGTATTAATTCTATTTTTCTATCATCAAAATGAAACATAACATTAGAAATAAAATTTTTAAAGATTTGTTTTTATTGTTTTTGACAGAGAGATAGAAAAACAGAGAGAAGGGGGAGGGCCCATAGCAGTCCCCATAGTTGCACATCACCAGCTTTCTACATAGTTTCATTCCACAGGTGGGCACAGGGCTGTGCAGGGCAGGAACTGGCTGGGGACTTCTCATATAGGAAGCTTGTCCCAGTGAGAACTGAATTGGAGGCACACCCCAGTTCAGCATATGGGTCCGCACAGGCTGGGGCCAGGATTTGATCCTTGGACCCTGGGGCTGCAAGACAAGTGCTTAACCCACTGAGCCATCCTGGCATCCAGAGAAATATATTTTTTAAATATTTATTTATTTATTTATTTATTTATTTATTAATGTTTGAGAGAAGGAGAGAGAGATAATGAGAGAAGGGGGGCGGGCCCAGAGCAGTCTCCATAGTTGTACATCATTGTTGTAACATGGTTTAATTCTACATAGGTGGATGTGGGTTACATGGGGGTGGGAATTGAATTGCGGGCCTCCCACATGGGAGGCAAGAACCTTCAGCAGTTATCTGTAGTGACAGAGTTCAGCATATGGGTTTGCACTGGCCAGGGCTGGTATTTGATCACCACACCTCAAGGTTATAAGGCAACCACTCAACATGCTGAGCTATCCCAGCAGCCCCTAGAAATAAATTTTAATTTCACTTTCTTCCTTACTTTTTTCATTCCACAATTAAAAATACTAGATATTTTATAAAGACTATGTGAGTTGTGCCAATATAGAAGCAATCTTTGTGCTTTCAAATTACAAAGAGATTAAATATCATTTCTAAATGTTTTATTGAAATGAGTCTTAAAATCATTTGTTGGGGGAAGCTGGGATGGCTCAGTGGGTTAAGCACTCATTTGCAGCCCTGGGGACCGAGGATCAAATCCCGGCCCCAGCCCGTGTGGACGCATATGCTGAACTGGGGAGTGCCCCCAGTTTGGTTCTCACCGGGGGACCCCGGCCCAGTTCCTGCCCTGTGCAGCCCCACCCACCTGTGGAATAAAACTATGTGGAAAAACCAATGATGTGCAGCTGTGGAGACTGTTCTGGGCCCTCCACCTTCTCTCTGTTTCTGTATCTGTATCTCTCTCTCTCTCTCTGTTGAAAACAATAAAAAATAAATATATTTTTTTAAAAATCACTTATTTTGTTTATGTATTATTAGACTCTATTTTGTTCTCTATAAAAAGTTAAAGCAACATTTCAAAATGTGTAAGACGTCACCCATGTTATATATTTGATTTGTAGTATTTTATATTACACTGAGAACTTAAATGTGCATGTGCCTTCAAGAGCAAGGAATCTTATCTTCATATAACCATTAGGACAGTGGTTCTAAAGAACTTGAGCTTCCCTAATATGCACAAGACCAATCAGTCTCTCCTAAGCTTTATATCCACTGTGAGTTGACCAAAAGCTTGTATTGACTAGACATTGTCTACAAAAAGAGAGGGCCTACACAGGGGTTGGATGAGGGATGAAGATATTGTAAGGCAACCAGAAGCACAGACCTGAAGTGATCACTACCCCTTCAATCTCTGCTCTACTGTTTGCTATATGTATGAGAGGGAGCAAATTACATGATCTTCAAACCTGTGTCTTAGTACATCAGTCAGAAGTAATAATTCACCCTTCTCTTAAGCTTATTGTGAAGATCCAATGAGATGATACATTCACTGCACTTGGTATAGTGCTTATCACAAATTACAATTAGGCCAAGTAGGGGAGATACTAATCAAACAAAAGATTTAAGAGCAGATGAAGTCTCAAATGCCTTCTGGCTGTAAGTTCTAGAAGCTACTCACTTTTATTTCTCTGAGAACATTAATTATGTTGTTAGAGAATGACTAGAGCATATTTTCCCTAGTGCAGCATCTGAATTGCAAGTTAAGAGTGAAGTAGTGGGGAAGCTGGGATGGCACAGTGGGTTAAATGCTTGCTTGCGTTGCAGCCCTGGGGTCCGAGGATCAGGATGTAGATCCATACCCTGAGCTGGGGTGTGCTTTCCATGTGGGAGACCCCAGTTCAGTTCTCTCCCCTCAGTTCAGCCCCTGGCTCGAGGGGGCGTGCCTCCTATGTGGGTGACCCCCAGGCCAGTTCCTGCCCTGCATGACCCGCCAAAATCATGTCAAAAACTGATGATGTACAACTATGGAAGTCTCTGGGCCCTCCCCCTTCTCTCTGTCTCTCTCTGTCTCTCTCTCCTGTCTCTGTCAAAAGCAATAAAATTAATCTTTTTTTTTTTAAGTGGAGTAGTGATACAAACATGTACCTCTCATTTGCTTTATGAATAAGTACAGTTAGTCTGTTTCAAAAACATAGCAAGTGAAGAAAAAGGTAAGAATCAAAACCCCAGAGCAGATTAACAGCAGGATTGCTCTTCTAAAAATCTACAACTCATTGTTCTTTGGATTTACAATGTAAATTCAAATGTAAAAAATAATTAAGAATCCAGTACTAGGAAACTTGTCTCATTCAGATATCTCTGTAGGAGGATTTGCCTTATGCTATATACCTTGGGAGCAAAGATAATAATGGTAAATAATTACAACCATTTATTGAGAAGTTACAATGTGCCAAGTATTATCGTAAGTACATCGCACACATTACCTACCAGTAATATATTTTTATTAAAATTCTATTAATAAGGTTCGTAAAAATTAAGCAAATTTCTTGAATTTGCAGTTACTAGGTAGTAGAGCTAGGATTCCAATCCAAGAGTGATGAATTCCAAAAATTCTGTCCTTCCACTGCCACATACCGGTAACTCCCGGTAACCACTGAACACTAGGGTCTTTCTGGTGGCGAGATACTGCCCATACATTTGCCCTGGTGTCTAGGACTAAGCTGAATTATGTGTTGTCACTAGGATCACCCATGTTGTCCATTCTGGGCACATTTATCACATCTATTTTAAGACTTTTTTTGCATATAATGGAGGGGAAAAAAATGATATCAAGGGAAGATTTGTCTTCATTTGCAAAACAGGAACTTGGGAAATTTAGTCAACACCAGAAAATTAGCCAACTTCATTACTCTTACCCCAATTGTGCCATAACAGAAATGATTTTTCAATAAAACAGCAATTCCATTTCCAAGCTTGAGTTGGTCTCTCAAGTTTCTCATAATATGCTCACAATACCAGTAGTCCTCATTCCTTTTGTAATTTTTAACCACCTGTACTGAAACTAAGCATACTTTCCCTTTATACAGAGGATGCTAAAGCAAAAATTGCTAAAAACACTTTTGGTCATTTGGGTCATTTGCCCAGGATCTAAAGTAGTTAAGAGTTTTATTCTATTTCCAGGCTTCCTTTGTCAATCAGCACTTGCCTTTTTACTTCAGGATAACAAAATCGGGATGCCTCATGGAAACTCAAATATTTCTAAACGTATTTTGACTTATTTACAAACAGTGCAGTATGATTCTGATCAGCAATGGATATGAAAAGTCACTCATTTTATAGTTCTTCTTATCACGTGAGGGCCAGCCCACAGAGTCTTTGGCTTATTCTCAATACCTAGCATGTAGCTTATTTTGAGGCATCAAGGTTTCCAAAACTAAGTGGAAATGTAAGCAACTGAAATTTTGTAGCTAAATATATAGTGATGGAAAAAGTTGTATACATGGAACCTATATAATTTTAACTAACCAATGTAACCTTCATAAATTTATCAATTAAAAAAAAGAAATTTTATAACATAATAGACTTATTCCTGTATCTTTGAAATATTATTGTTTAAGCAGTAAACCAAATCTTTGTGCGAGTGCAGCTGATTAAAAAATAAATTGTTTTTAATAATCATGACAATTAATACACCAGTAAAAATTATATGAAGATTTGCACAAAGAAATCACAAATTTTCTATTGCATTCACCTTCTCACTTACTGAACATTTATTGAGCTTCTAATATGCGCCAGACATGGTATTTGACATTGGAGATAGAGAAATAAACAATGCAGTTGTTATCTCTGCCTTTCTACTGGACTACAATGTAAAAGATAAAGAGCAAAGAGTACTATAACTAAATTCCTTTATCATAAAATGATAAAAACAGTGACAATTATAAAGATGTCATTTATGTGAACTTATTGGCAGAAAACTGGAAATAAAAGTCCAGTGGGTCTTCATGCACCAGTATTTGTAGTCATACAGCAAGGGTTAATAGAATTTTTAAATTTTAGAGTAGAAGACATGTCAAATGCAGTTTACATTTCTCAGCCAGTAATTATATTTTCTTACAAGTGGCAATTACATTTTTAGAGACAGACACAACAAATAATAAGAGGTTTTATTTGAGAGGAGAAACAAGCTTGGTGTTTCTTTTTTTTTAGATGAAAGGGGTATAATAAATTTATGAGACCTCACATACAGCTATAATATAATAAATTAGAAGGATTAATAGAATTGTGAGCTACAGTAACCTGCACTAGTAGAATGCCTATTTTATGGAGCTCAATAATACAGTTTATCATTGACTCCATGGGAATTCCCACAATATAATAGCTGTGCTGTAACAATAAAGCACACACAGTAAGGGGCATGTCCCTTTTGACACACATTCTCTTCCCACACTTATTTTACCAGGGAAACAACTCTGCTGCAGTTTAATTAAACTGCACTGCAATGAATTAGTCCAGGTCTTAGCCCTCTGACAGAGAGGGGCCTGGCAGTACCACAGGGGTTTGTCCCCTCATGACACCGGAGATACTTCAGAAAACCTGGGAAAAAACGCATAGGTTTTCTCAAATGGTAGTGTCACTGGGCAAGCCCAGAGCTGTCAATCAGGAAGCATTCATCCCTTTGGAGAAATTTTATATTTCCCCATTTGTTGACTATAGGTCAATCTTTTGGAGATCATCTAACTGTCTTGAGAAGGTTATGGTCTATTCCCCTGATTGGTGACAAGAGCATTGTTGCTCTTTTTAAACAAAAATAGCCTTGCTATTTTGAAGTCCGTTGTGTATTCATAGCTAGCTTTGGACAGACAAGCAGGAAAGTAATTACTGGAAATACACTTAGGATGATGATGAGTTCAAATAAACTCCATTGAAAATAAGGAATGAATAAAAAAAATTCTGTTCAAAATAAAGCTCTCCAGCTAAACATGATCTAGAATATCCATGATGGGAATGTATTACAGAAGATACATAATTTCCCCAGAGTTTCTGATCAACAGTATAGTAAGGTTACACCCCTCAAAGACACAGAAAATCTTGCATTATTGATGAATATTCTTATTTTATCTGAATGCTGTTCATTAATTCATGAGGGTGTTTTGGAATTGAGAAATAGAAAATTTACAAAACAATTACATTTTCAATAAATGTTTCCAGCTGGGTACATGGAATATTTAAGTGAACCAACACACAAAGACCTCAAAAGAATTTATTAGACAATTGCAATTAGATCTCTAATAACTTGGCTCTGCTGGAATTACTGAGCTACATTTAGATGCCAGACATGGCACCTTAGTGATGGGTGCACCATGTCGCCACCCTGCCTTTGGCTGGGGACCCTGAGAAACGGCAGTCACATTAGGTGTCATGTAAAGCAGCTGACCTCACACTCTCAGCACTTGATCTTTGCACCACAAGTGACCGTTTGTCACTGTTGCCCAGAGATGGAACTCAAGTGGCTCAATGTCACCACTGCCTTTTCAAAAGAATAATTGTAAGTTTTGTCCAAGCCTATTTTTTCTGAGCCTAAGATGATCATTTGGTTAGAAAAACAAATAGGCAAATTAAAAGCAACAAATAGAGCTTTCTACTTATAAGAAATATGCTTTGTAATGATTTTAAAAAGTATCAGGACTTAGAAGTTTTTGCTCAAAGGAAAAAGAGGTTGATGGTTGCCCAGAAAACTTTTCCTATTACAATCTTTTTCCTAAATAGGTAGTAGAGAATAAAAGTATTTCTATCAGAGCAAACATATTAACCTTGAACACCCATAGAGGCTCATTCACAAAAAGTAATATTGCTTTTTTCTTCATAAACAAGTTTTAGTTTTCTGTGAATTGTGACTCAAATAATAGAAAAATTCCCACCACCATAGTTTCAGATAATGTTGTCTCCTCTATTTGTTGTACCATAGAAATTTCAGAATTTGAGGTACTTAGATAAGAGATGAATGAGCTCCTCACATTTCCAGTCTTTTGGAACTTTTTCACCTCAAGTGACTCTCAGAACTCTGTATTGATTTCTTAATTACAGTTATTGTCTATTCATGATCATTACATGCAAGCACTGTGCTGCATGCTTTATATGTTTTAGGAGTGTTTCATTTCACTTCTCATTAGAAGCATGAGAGTTTGGTATTAGTATTATCATGTCATAGATAGTAAACTGAGAACCAGGGAATTTATACTGTCTGCCCCAAAGCAACAGAGTTAGTAGGTTGCAGAGTTTGGATTCAAACTGAGAGATTCTAATTTTAAAATATATGCTATTAAATTCTTATCAGGGGAAGCCAGGATGGCTCAGTGGGTTAAGCACTTGCTTTGCAGCCCCAGGGACCGAGGATCAAATCCCAACCCGGCCCTTGAGGAACCATAAGCTGAACTGAGGTGTGCTTCCCATGCAGGAGGCCCCCAGTCCAGTTCCTACCCTGCGCAGCCCCCACCCACCTGTGTGGAAGGAAACCATGTCAAAACCTAATGACGTACAACTATGGAAACTGCTCTGGGCCCTCCCCCTTCTCTTTGACTCTCTTTATCTCTGACTCTCTCCATCTCTGCCAAAAATAATAAAATAAATCTTGTGAAAAATTCTTATCAATATTATCTCTCAAAATTAAAAGCTTGGAGATCTATTCCCACAGATATTTCCATACTATAGACTACTTGGAAAACAAAATGTCTAATTTTTTTCAAAATGATTCTTAAGAGATTAAGTCATCTCTTGTTCTATTTGGGGAAGCAGCTTTATTGTTTAGTGAACTTACATTTCCGTAGGAGAGGGGTTATTCACATCACTGTGCTCTTGCCCCTGCTTTGTGCACCCGTGTCTCCACAGTTTTCCACTGCACATGCAACTTGGACACCAAAAATAAAACATTTGCCTTCATTGTAAAGGAAGAAACAATTGAAACTCAAAGTTATGATAAACTACCTGTAACTATCTTTCTCCCCATCCTTACCTCCCACCTCTTAGCCCAACCTTTGATTAGAAGTAATGAGATTTATTTACAGTTAGGATGTATAATTCATTCACTTTTAATTTATTGGTATTAGAATAGGAAAAACAATATTTTGTGAATTCACCTTCCCACTTTCAATACCCATGGCCTTTGTTTTCCTTATTTATTTTATATTTTCATATTTCTCATTTTAAGGTATTTATGATAGTTTTATATCACCCTTGAATTTTTATTCTTAAATGCCAATCATACCAATAAAAAATAAAACTTTAGGGGAAGCCGGGATGGTTCAGTGGGCTAAGCGCTCACTTTGCAGCCCTGGGGACTGAGGATCAAGTCCCGACCCCAGCCCTTGCAGACCCATGTGCTGAACTGGGGTGTGCTTCCCATGCAGGAGGTCCCCAGCTTGGTTCTCACTCTTTGGTTTGGCCCCTGGCTTGAGGGGGTGTGCCTCCCATGCAGGAGGCCCCCAGCCCAGTTCCCACCCTGCGCAGACCCCACCCACCTATGTAGAACAAAAACCATGTGAAAAACTGATGATCTACAACTATGGAAACTGCTCTGGGACCTCCCCTTTCTCTCTGGATCTCTCTGTCTCTGTCAGAAACAAGAAAATAAATCAAAAATATTAAAATAAAACTTTTGACAATCTCAATGTTCCCATATACTTAGAACTAATATTTGGCTGACTTTGAACATCGTGGCCTGCACTAAAAATGTTTTTAAACCTAAAATATAATTTTAAAGTATTAAAAATATTAATGCTAAGTATAAATATAACAGAAAGACTTAAAATATGTAGTTTATATCAAATGAAAGAAAAACATCTAAGTGCTAATGAGGAGCCAAAACAGGCAGCTTACAGAACAAATGGAATCAATCAGAATGATGTGGGCAAGCTATATGACCTATGGGCCAGAGGCTAAGGTTTCAATTTCTATACAGGGATAAGAGATGTGGCCTTGAACCCATGCACTGTAAATAGGTAGGAAGAAACCTTTCATGAAGTTAGGACCCCTTATATATAAGCATTGACAGTAATGACTACTAGCAGGGGAATACATAAAACTAATAATGGAACTAAAACCCATGAAAATTAAGGAGGGATTCAAGGAATACATCCTAAAATTCTGAAAATTTACCAAAAAAGTAAATTAATTCAAAGACTTTTTAGAATAAAAAAATGCATATTAAAAATTTTGAGATACCCATTAGAACAATAGAAAAAATTATAACTTCAAAAGAGAATGAAAAAGAATGATAAATCTAATTCCAATAGAAAGCAAGAAAAAATAAATAAGAAGCAAGAAAGGAAGAAATGGGAAATTTAATGTAAGATAGTATAAATAAGTAAAATGATTCCCATTATGGTGATAAGTATGAATGGACTTAAATTAGTAGTTGAGAGATTCTCAGACTGAATGTCTAAAACTGTAACTACGTGCTGTATGTGATACAGATTAGTAATGATCAATGTGGATGACTCTCAGAACATAATGTTGAGTTTTCTCAGCGTTGCAAAAGAATATGATACAATTAATACACACAAAGATATTAATCATGGACTAATATTTAGCCATAAAAAGGAACAAACTTTTGGTCATTTTTGAAAAGACAAAAGTACAGATTAGTGGTTGCCTGGGGTTAGGGATGGGAGGGAGGAGGAGAAGAGTTGGGTGTGATTATATAGTGCTAGCATGAGGGACAACATTATGGTGATGGAATATTTGTGTATCTTGCAGTGGTTGTCATACCAATCTACACATGTAATTAAAGTGACAAAACTGTACACATGCATGGTACCATTGCCCTGTTCCTGGTTTTTATACTGTGCTGTACATGAGATGTAATCATTGGGAGAAACTGGGTGAAGGGTACACAGGACCTCCCTGTGCTATCCTTTGCAATTTCCTATGAATCTATAATTATTTCAAAATAAAAAGTTATTTTAAATCCTACACCTTGCTTTAATTAAATAGGTATATAGTAAAAGTATAAAAACATCTTAGTATTGTTTGAATTTTTCTCAATGCTATATGCTTGACACTTAATATTTATGAAATAAAAATAGTGGTGATACAAAAGATAAGATTATAATAGCTTACAAAAAATAAAAGATGTTTGACCTTGGCATTGTGTCAGAAAATAACATGGATATGCAAAGCAAACAGAATATTCTCTTTGCTTTCTGATAATTATTAATTCATTTAACTCTGGTCTCAGAAACTCAGAGGAAATTATGATATTCCAGTTTAAGCAGAGAATACAGGCAGTCCTGACTTTGCATGATTCCCATAGACATTATTTCATTTTCCATGAATTGGTTAAATAACTTCTGTTCCCCACCAAATTTCAGTTACCAGGTACCGGTACATTCAATGTAACTGCCCAAAGTTTAAACCTCTGATTTTCAGTCCACACATCGATGTGCATTAATGATCAGTGAGCCATCATATTATTTCTGCCAAAGACTGTTACTGATTGATCAATAAGTACGCTATTCATTTCACTCACAGACAGTAAAGTGTGTAGCTGTGTCATGTCCATGTCTCCCACTGACGAACTCAGGTGACATTTCACAAAAATGGATAATTAAAAGAGAAAATTGGTCAACAAAGATGAAAATGTAGGAAAAAAATAATAGAAAATTCTGGTAGTAAAATTAAAATCAAACACAACTGCAATCATAGCAGGAACAAATAGTTGATCATGTGAATGTATAAACTGTCACCATTAGAGTCCAGGAGTAGAAATTTAGCAAGGTAAGCATAAACGGGAGAAATGGTTGTAGTAAAAATGTCCCAGAAGAAGTGACTCCAGCAAAAAGCTTCACACAAAAGGAATTCTCAGAGGTTGTTCCCTACATTGACATGCATAGGATAAAATGTTGGAAGTTGATCCAAACTTTCAAAAAAATGTATGAAAATTCACCAAAACACGAAAAAGATGCTCACTACTAATTGTACATTATACAAGAAGACAAGCACTGCTTCAACTACACTTAATAACTTTTTACAAACAAATAAAACACATTAATTCTCAATATTTCTAATATTTTGTGTGATAGTGTAGTAAATACTAGTTTTTACTATACATCCCTATAAGTATGTAGCCGTGTATTTACTTGTATGAACGATATAAGCAAATATAAACATTTTGAGAAAAATGTTTAATGATCACAGAACAATCACAACATTATCATATAGAGTTTAAGATAATCTGCACAGTGCTGTGCAAAGTGAGAACTGCCTGTAGACAAATAGAATAATCTACTTGTACATAGATTAAGGACAATATCCCCCTTTAAAAAATAATTTTTTTATAGAATTTACTTATGCTTCTCTACTAACCCTGTGTGCTGTCATTTGACAGTCAAATTCCTTTTTAAATGGTCCTTCACATATTTTTAAACAATAGAAACCTTACTGTAAATTAAGTTTGAGGTAAAACAACTTATTAAACAAGATTATATTAAACATGTTGTTTATAAAGCTAATTATTTAATGAGAATTATGATTAATTAATGATTGTCCATGAGAACTATAGTCATTTCAACCTAAATATTTAATTTTTTCCTGCATTTTTTATTTATTTATCAGAGAAATAGCTGCACATGCTACCAGTCCAAGTTTCCCTTGCAATCTCTGAATGCTCGTCAATTGATCAGAAATGGTTAATTTGCCTATTGAGTACATATGTGAAACTTTTAGTAAGAATAATTAAAAAGAAACAAAAACCTAAAAGGGCTGCTTTATTCTAAAATATGCACAAAATATTTTTAAATAAAATAAAATGGTTATCAGAACTATAGATAGGAATTATTAAAAAGAGAGGTTTGTAGAGACACTCTTTATAATTGCTAAACATTTTTTAATTGAATTGACTTAAATATTTAAATTTAGATTAATAGGTGTGAAAAACATAAATTGAAATATTAAAACTTCATGAAAAATTATCTTTAGGAAAAGTTTTTAACAATGAGAGGAAATGATATGATAATTTTTTAATTTATTTATTGAATTTGTTGCAGTAATAGTGATTAGCAAGATTATATAGGTTTCATGGGTACAAAGCTATAATACATCATCTATGTGTTGCATTGTGTTTTCACCAACCAGAGTCAATTCTCCTTCTGTCACAATATAATTGATCCCCACCTCTTCCAACAACTTCCTCCCCACTTGTCCTCAGTTAACCGTTGAAATTTTGTCTGTGTCCATGAGTTTGTTTCTTTGAATGTTTGTCCTGTTCCTTTGTTGCATTAAGTTTTATATCCTACATATGAGTGAAGTCATATGGTTCTTGAGTTTCTCTGTCTGACTTATTTTACTTAGCATGATAATCTCAAGATTCATCCATGTTGTCACAAATGACGGTATTTTATCTTTTCTGATGGCCGAGTAATATTCTATTGGATACCACATTTTCTTTATCCAACCATCTGTGGAAGGATACTTTGGTTGTTTTCCTGTCTTGGCCACCATGAATAATGGTGCAGTGAACATAGGAGTGTATATATCTTTGCAGAAAAAAAGATTTCAGAGAAACTAATGGTCATATGATAATTCTATTCTTAATTTTAATTTTTGGAGGAAACTCCATACTGTTTGTCATAGTGGCTGCACCAATTTTCATTCCCACAGAAGTGTAAGAGGGTTCCTTTTTAATCCACAGCCTCTCCAGCACTTGTTATTATTTGTCTTATTGATGGTAGCCATTCTAATAGGTGTGAGGTGATAAATAAAATATATAAGAACTAGTACAGCTCAACAACAACAACAAACAATCCAAGTTAAAAAAATGGACAGAGGATCTGAACAGACACTTTTCCCAAGAAGACATAGAAATGGCCAACAGATATATGAAGAATTCTCAATTTCACTATTAGGAAAACACAAATCAAAACCACTATGAGGGAGAAGGGGAATTCAAGTTTATGGTGATGGAAAAAAACTGACTCTGGGTGGTGAGCTCATGATGCAACACCAATGTAAACCACAGTACATTTAATTTTAAAAAAAAACAATTAAATATTTTTAAAGGACTAAAACATGTTGCATGTAATGCAGCTAGGTTTTTTTTTTGTTTGTTATATTGTTTGTTTTTTTTGCAGCTAGGTTTCTTAAAATGCACTAAGATATTAAATAGTAATTTAATACTAACAACTGTAACTAGAAGATGGAATCATGAATGTTTGACTGATTATTGGGTAAAAGGATTGATATTTGCATCTTTATACTTTTCAATACTTTCCAAAATATAAATTACATAAAAGTATTTTTAAATATTTCTCTAATAGAAATTATGTAAAACAAATAAGCCTCTCCTTCTAAACTAAAAGTGGTTCTCAAAATACCCTTGGAATTGGGCAACAAAGCAGAGACTTTTCATGGTGAGGAATCTTCTGAGAAAGCTTAGTTACATCATACTTAGGCCCAATCTTCAGAGATAAGTACAAAGGAAGACAGGAGCCCTTGATCCCCACTAAGGCAGCTACCATGAAATCCTGTTGCAACTCTTCCCCAACCTCACTCGTGTCCCCATCACCTGGTACTAATAATGGAGAATTTGCCAAAATGGAATTTGCTTAAGGCTTCTGTGTCTTTTACTGTTCTGTTTACAACTAATCATGATGGAAAATTACTAAATGTTTGGTGCTAAATTTGATTATACCTTATATAAGACTTCTTTAGTAAAATGGTATTATTAATAATAATAATAATAAAAGAATCAAGACAAATTGCTACTATCTTAGAAAAACTAAATAAAAAATTAAACCAACCCAAATGAAAAGAAGCAAAATCAGAGAGAACAGGAAATTGGCAAGTAGCCATTTAACCTGTCATTCCTTGGAGGAAGTGCACTTGAAAAATATTAGGATATCAATAAACTTGTTATTATTTTTCTCTGTAGTTCCATCATCAATAAGTTGAAAGTCTATAAAAGCAACTCAATTTTTATTTTTAATGTAACTGTTTATTATAAAAACAACATATACACATGACTTATAAATTCAAATAAACTAAATATAGTAAAATAAAAATAAATACCTCTCTCTATTCCAAACTCAAGTCTCACACTCTGGAGGTAAAATTAATAGTTTCTTGAGTCTCAGTATAGAAATTTTGGGGACACATACAAAAATACAAATACACACACATTTATTTTATACATATGAAAAACACGTAATGCCTGCTGTTCTGCAGTATCCTTTCTCTCTTAAAATATATATATTGGAAAATCTTCCATTTCAGTACATACAACTTCATTCTTTGTAATAGGTAAATGTTGTTGCATGAATGATTGTACTATAATTTACTTAATAATTTCCTATTGACATATAGCATCTGGCAGAAGTAATGCCCTTTTTAAAGCAGTATAGCAAAATTATACATGCTTATGATTTTGTAATAAAAGATTTGGTATAGATTATGAGCTCATAAAAAGGAGCATTACTTCTGCTGAACCCTGTATATTAATTTGCTTCCAGTTTTTACATTACAGTCTGCTGAAATGAACATCCATGTATATATATTTTCGCATATTAGTTCAATTAGGTTAAATCTTTAGCAATGGAATTGCTAAACCAAGGGCATATGTATTCTAATTTTTGAGAGATATTACCAAATTACCTTATAATAGGTGTGCTAATGATACCCCCATGAACAGTGCATAAGAATATCTCTTTTCCAACAATTTCACCTTGCAGCATTATTCTATGATTGTAAAGCATATTATGCTGAAAATAAGTGCTATTTTATCCAGTTATCCATCACAACAGAAGACATTAATCATGTATTCTTCCATGTTATTCTTGTCATTTTCCATGTGTTTGGGCATTAACTGTGGGATCTAGTAGTACTAAATTTTGACACATTATAATGGAGGTTATAACTATATAATCTAATTTCTAGAATCTTAGGTGTATTAAAACTGATTCAAACTGTACATCTAATGTAGCCAGTAAAGAAATGTTTTTTAAATGTTCATTCATTTTTAATAATATTATTTGATCTCCTTTTATATTATATTTTCAAAAATATAAATTTTAAGTTTTTAACATTCTTTGTGCCCCCAAAATAACTTTGAAATGTTTATCAGATCTTATTTTATCTGCCAAAAAATACATATTTTTCAAACCTTAGTTATAAAAAGTTAGCTTCCTAATTATTAGCAATGTAGAAATAATTTCTTACCTGAAATTCTTGAGCTTCTCTAACACCTCTCTTAACAGTTCTACGAAGTGGAAGCTATGAAACATCTGGTACATCTAAGAAGGAAATCTTTAAATTTTGGACACGAGCACAAAGTGGTGGCTGTTTTAGAAGAGAATTATCTCCACTGCAAACCAGCTGTAAGCACCGTCTAGTTATAGCCCTCAGAAAAGCTGTGCTGTGATATATTAATTTACACCTACTGTGCATTGAATGAGAAGCCAAAGGCCACAGACTGGGCACATAACTTATTACCCCCACATAAAACAGATATTACATTTGCTAGTAAAAATATTTAAGGTATGATGTCTTAGAATTTGTAATGTGATGAAAAAATAAAGAGCCTGAGAAATTGTGGTGTAATTAGCTAACCCATAATGCAAGAATGTCCATAATAAATATTGAAAGAAATGATCAATTAGACCTTGAAAACTCAATCAAATGATGGAATAGTTGGTAATTACTAAAATTATGAAGGCCATAAGTCAATGTTTTCAGACCAAATCTGTGAACTATAGTTGGCATCAACATATCAGACTATATAATGCTTATTCTATTTTTTTAAAGATTTATTTTATGGTTTTTGACAGAGACAGAGAGAGTCAGAGACAGAGAGAAGGGGGAGGGCCCAGAGCAGTCTCCATAGTTGTACATCATCAGTTCTTGACAGGTTTTATTCCACACAGTTGGGCAGGGGTCATGCAGGGGATAACTGGACTGGGGCCTCTTGCATGGGAGGCATGCTCCCTTGAGCCAGGGGCTGAACAGAGGAGGGGTGAGGGGAACCAAACTGGGGCCTCCTGCATGGGAAACACACCCCAGTTCAGCATATGGGTCCCCACGGACCAGGGCCAAGATTCAATCCTTGGTCCCTGGGGCTGCAAAGTGAATGCTTAACCTGCTGAGCCATCCTGGCTTCCCTATAATGCTTATTCTTATTCCTTAAGCAATATGGGAAAAACGAGTGATTCTGTACTATTTTTTGAAATGGTAGAGTCCTATGTCTCAAGAGTAAAATAGTAAATACTTACTAGTATGCTTGAGCACTTGCCTAGTATTGATGGGGGCTAGCGTTGGTTCTCATTGGTTCTCATGAGGTGGCCTCTTCTATGCACCTCAAAGTCCATCAGAGGCAGCAACTGTGGGTCACTGTGTAGGTCCTACAAGGAAGTCCAGGGCTGGTCATGGTGAGTTGCTAACCTTGGCCTGCTTGGGAGCCCTGCCCAAGAGCCTCAACCCAACAAAACCAGTGGTAGCTTATGTCAAAAAAACAACAGAGCACCACCCAATTAGCCCCACAAGTGGCATACCCAAAGAGTGGTATCAGCAGGCACCAGAGCCCACTGAGATTAATCCCACTCCATGGGTTCAGCTCCTGCACAGTAGCTCATACACAGTGGTCATGGCCAATCTTCACGTCCAGTTAGCCTGAAAGTCAAGCTCACCCATGACATGCCAACAGCAATCAAGGCTCAACTACAAAGGGCATACACAACCCATACAAGGGACACCCCTGGAGCATCCAGCTCAGGTTACCACAGAGACTACACCATAGGACACTTACTACATAAGGCCACTCTTCCAAGACTGGAAAACACAGCAGATCTACCTAATACATAGAAACAAATACAGAAAGGCAGCTAAAATGAGACAAACATGTGCTAAATAGAAGAACAGGGGGAAATTCCAGAGGAAAAGAAACTACCGTAAATGAAATGAAGGCAAGCAATTTATCAGACACTGGCTATAAAAATGCTCAAGGAGGGAAAGCCACGATGGCTAAGTGGGTTAAGCACTTATTGTGCAACCCCAGAGTCCAAGGATCAAGTCCCAGCCGCAGCACATGCAGACCCATATGCTGAACTGGGGCAAACTTCCCATGTGTGAGAGGTCCCCAGTTTGGCCCCCAGCTTGAGGAGGCATGCCTCCCATGTGGGAGGCCCCCAGCCCAGTTCCTGCCCTGTACAGCCCCTGCCCACCGGTGTAGAACAAAACATGTCAAAAACTGATAACGTACAACTACCCTGTTTCCCCGAAAATAAGACTGTCTTATACCGTTTCCCCGAAAATAAGACAGTGTCTTACCCTGTTTTCCCAAAAATAAGACAGTGTCTTATATTAATTTTTGTTCCCAAAGATGCACTAGGTCTTATTTTCGGGGGGATGCCTTATACGTATTTCAGCGAGAGGCAAAACTGTAAGTAGGTCTTATTTTCGGGGAATGTCTTACTTTTGGGGAAACACGGTATGTGTGGAATAAAACTATGTTGAGAAACTAATAATTTACAACTATGGAGACTACTCTGGGCCTTCCCCCTTCTCTCTCTGTCTCTCTTTCTGTCAAAAAAAAATTAATCTTTAGAAAATAATCACTTTATGGGGAAGCCGGGATCGCTCAGTGGGTTAAGCGCTCACTTTGCAGTGTCGGGACCGAGGATCGAATCCCGGTCCGGCCCCGGCCTGTGCGGACCCATATG
>PVKE010017207.1:0-31035 GCA_004027555.1 Craseonycteris thonglongyai
CTGAGAGGTTATTCTTAGCCATCTTTTCTTACATCTTTATTTTCTCTTAATCAAGGCTCTCTTGATTTTGTAATTGTAGCTTTTTCCCCCTTCTGTAAAGCAATGATTTTTCTATAGTAATTCTTTCCTTCTTTAGACTTCCCAGAGGGAGTAAGTGGTCCATTTTGTGCTCAAACACTTTGCACATTGCCTCCTACCTAGGTCCTCCCCAGCACTTTTGTGGCTGATGCAGAACTATTCTATGTACTGGGGATCTTACCCCAGCTCCTTGTTTGTTTACAAAGAACTTAACCATTCCACTTTCCTTGCTCATTAGTTTTTCTTGTAACAGCCATATGAGTACATTTCCCACCCTTCCTTCCTCTGCTTCATCTGTCCTGAATACTGCTGGACTAATTTAACTTAGGCTTTAACAGGCAGCAAAACCAAAGGCAGATGGCCAAGCTCTAATGCTTGGCTCCTGCGTCATAATCATAATCACTTGCATTGACACCGTGCTCTGTGGTTAACAAAGCACTTCCACACTTAGCTCTTCAGTCTCCAGAACAACAGAAGCCAAGGTCTTTGGTGACCTCCTCAGCATCATGTTGCTAGGAAGAGGAAAGGCCTAGGTTTTAACCTGCTTTTCTGATGCTACATCTCCCACATTTTTTTTTCCAGCTCTTGCAGGGGTTACAAAGTCAAATGCCCTTGTAGTCAAGTAGACAATCTAAAGGAGAAAAGCTGGCTGCAGTATGATATATTAGAGAATAATGAGGACTGTGGGAACTTGGAAAGCATGCCTTGCCTAAAGACTTCAAAATGCAAAACATTTAAAAGGCACTTTTCAAAAACATTTATCTTACTGTCTATTCAGTTCCCAGTCAATAATCTACCTCTGTGTTGGTAAAAAAGGGAGGACATGTGAATGGTGTCACCTTTGCCACTGAGTAGCATTGATTTGGTGGCATGGGTAGATATGACCATGGTTGTGTGAGTCTATAGTAGATGAGGCAATATGGTGTTGAAGATTTAAGTGAGTGATTCTATTGCTTTTAGGATAGTATTATAGATGTACAGATCCTGGGCCTACAGTTTTCAAGGGATGAGATTCAAAGTAGTATTATATTAATGGTTGTGGGGTCCCTCATACCCTAACACACAGTCCTGGTCAAAGCTCCTACAATACTCCTCTTTCCCTACCTCTTTCTTCCCTCTCTCATTCCTTTTTGAATTTGTGAATAAAAAAGAGGCTATGAAATAAACCTGACAACTTCAGGGTACCATGTGGCAGGCTTTACAAGGTCAGTGACCAAACATAATCACACAGGATGCTTGGATCATAAATTCCTAACTGGACAGGTCAAGGTGGGTAGTCACGTCCCAGGCCTATAGCTTCCATACCAAAGGTCAATCTTTACCTTAAACGAGCCCTGCTCACTGTTCTTATGTACCTAGAATAACATATCTTTGAAATCAGAATAACTTTCTATCCAGACCCCTTGAAGGCACACCCACTGCACCAGATCAAGAGACCACAGAATCCCGTGTTGTTATCTTATTCCCCACATACCACCTCTATGTGCTGCAAATGTTAATTATCTACTATCCTGTATCCACTAAGGTAAAATAAGTATGTGTCTCTCCATTCTGTTTTTTATCCATCCCTAGATACTGTATTTGCCCTTTTTCCTTTCTCCCCACACCTTAATCTACCACCCATGGATTTCATGCAACCCTCCTTACCGCTCCTCCTTTGATTATAATGCATAAAAGGAATGGCAAAACTCATTCCCTGGGGCATTTTCTCTATCAAATAAAAACTTCTCTTTTGGGGGAAGGGAGAGGGCTGAGGCAGAGCTAGCTTGGGAACCTAGATGAAGTGTATGCCCTACTTTAAATAGAACAGTGGTTAAGACTGTGGTCATGGAGTACATAGCCACTAGCTCCATGAACTTGGACAAGTTATTTCAGCATCTTCATCCATGAAACGTGGGTAAGTGCAGTGATGAAGAGGATTAACGGAGATCAGGCGTACACAGAGTTCACTGTTATTTTTGTTGTGAGTTCTGTCTCCTAGCCATAATCTTCTTCATGTTAGTGAGAACCTGAGGAAGCATTTAAATGCTGGCAGAAGGAATGCAGAAAGAATCATTCATAGAACAAGATATTATAATGTTCTGCCAATTTTTCCTTTCCAGAACTTGCCACTTGCCCAAATGCCCTGATTCTCTTTTTTTTTTTTTCTCTCCCTCCAGCTCTGTACCCTTAGATGGTCCCAATAAACTGGAATCTTGGACAAAGGAGCTGGGACTCCACTGGATAAGATTCGGCTCTCAACTATGCTTTTTCTGATGTGTAACTGATTTTGTCTAAGTATTCACTCAAATTTAACTGTTGAAACTTTTCCTAACTCATTCATTTTCTCATTTGGTTTCTTCTGGGACAGAAAATTTAAGGTGGCAGATATTTTTATTCAAACACAACATAGCTGTACTTACCCAATCAGTAGTGGACTAAATGCTCCCTTATCTTTAAAGCCCATTGTCTTTGTGTGCCTAACGTATACCAGTGAAAAATTGTTCATAGTGGATATTACCTAGGCATAGAATTAGGTTGTTAATAGTGTGAAGATTTAGGTTCTTATCAGTGGGCAAAATTAGATGATATGCTTATAACCTCTAATTCTTAATTTTTCCCACATAATGTTCCAGTTGAGACCAACTGGCAGAATAAGAGGCTCGGCATGGTTAATTCTGAAATGCAGATAATTCACGAGTACTTTACATGTATTTTAGCATGGAGTAAGCAACATACTCTTGGATGATTCTCTCTCTCTCTCTCTCTCTCTCTCTCTCTCTCTCTCTCTCTCTCTCTCCTCTCTCTCTCTCTCTCTCTCTCTCTCTCTCTCTCGCCCTCTCTCTCTCCCTCCTCTCTACCCCCACCCCTCCACTCTTCTTCTTTCCCTTGTCTGTAGCCAAACCTTCCTGCCTAAGCCCAAAAGGAAAACTTGATCAAACTTGACCAAAGTGAAGGACACCATCCAGGAAATTATGATGCCCAGGTTTTAGTGCCAATTCTGCCAACTACTACCTTGGTGGTAGTCATCCATCTGGGTCTCAGCCTCCTTACGTATAAAATGAGTAGGAGGTTGGGGCCAGGGCACAGGGAACTAAAGGAGCTCTAAAGTCTGTGGATTCCACCTTTGCCCACTCAGTGCCTGGTAGGTCTCAGCAGCTGTAACTTGGATAATCTCCAAAGCAGATAACTGCTTGCCAGATAACTGAGAATGGACTCCACTCATTTCAGAGTACAGCTGCTCAAGTAGATGCTGATGCCTTTGGCTGCTTTCTGGGGCCACCAGCCAACCCAGAGTTGAAGCTGGCTGGAAAAGAGGATGGAAGTGTCAGAAAGGCCCATGTCCTCTACAAACAGCATCTGGGAGATGCCCATGCCCCCAGAAAGAGGTCACTGAAACCCTTCAGCTGCTGGTGCAATGCAAAGAGTCAGGCAAACCAGCTTTTGAATCCTGACTGTCATTTATGCCAGCTGTATGGCCTTGAGGCAAGTGTCACATTTCTGCTCCGTGGAATGGGGGTAGCAATAAATGCATCTTGCAGAACGGTGGTGAGAATTGAGATGCTGCAGAGACCTACCAGTACGTACTGAGTACAGGTCCTCAGAGGTACTTAGCAAATAACTGTTGTTATTCTCCGGTGCCCTTCACGCACAGGAATATCTCGGTAGATCTGGGCCCGTCTCTGGCTCAGGGCTTCTCCCCATGACTGAAAGGCATTGACTGGCTCCCTGCCTAGGCCCAGCAGTCCCAGGGAACCCGGCACAGAGATGTTGCTGATTGGAACGCTGATTAAATTCTCCGCTTCAGAGGCCTCAGCATCCTGGCCCAAAGAAGGAGGGCCAGCAACCTTTAGCACAATCTAGTGGAGACTAATGTGATTTTTCAAAAACCCCTTTTCGAGCTCTGGTCCCCTTTGCTCGCCTCTCCTTGACCCCTTCTCTCTGGATCCAGTCAGAAAAGGGAAAGCAGTGCAGGGCCGCCCTCTCTCCTCCCTCTGGAGCGAAGGTGACCGGGGGCCGGCAGAGGCTGTTGTCCTCGGAGAAGGGGCGCCACTCGGGTGGCTGCAGCCCCATTCTAGAGGCGGGAGCCTCCTCGCGCTCACCGAGCCCTGCTGTTTTGGTGGCAGAGCTGGGCTGGCGACTTAACCTGCCTCTTCCATCCTTATCCCGACAGCTCACAAGTGCTTTGCAGGGAAGTGCGATGAAGTGGCACTTAGTGTATTTTTCCAGCTCGCTGCGTCCACCTGGTAAAAATAAAATAGAATAAAATAGAATAGAATAGAAAAAAAGGAGGCCGGGATTGAACTGTCGTTGTTTTTTTCCGAAGGGGAGAGGGGGTCACATGACTGCGAGGAATCGGTTCAGCGAAGCGGCCGCAACTTGGAGTTTGCTGCAGAGCCGTCCCCGTCCCCCGCGGCGGAGGCGCTGACGTCACGGAAAAGCCCCGCGCGGCCGGCGGGCGCGCTATAAAGCGCGGGGCGGCGGCGGCGGCGCGGACAGCGGTTCGGCGCCAGCACCCTGCGATCGCGGCTCGGGTCGGCGCCGCACGCACCGAAACACCGATGCCTACCTGGCCGAGCCCGGTAAGGGGGCGCGTCGGTTCTGGAGGGGCTCTCCTGCCGCTGCCCGGCCGTGACTGGGGAGGGAATGGGCGTTCCCAGCCCGCACAACTTTCTAAGTTGAGATTAGAACCCCTGTCAGACTTGTGGTTTCTCCGGCGGGCAGAGCTTAAGGTGCCCAGGATGCCATTTGTCATCAGCAGGGTCCTTTATTGCAATTCAGTCGGAGAGTCACCTCCTCCTACCGACAGAGTGGTCAGAGTGCAGCCCTCAAGGATCCTTCATGTTGTTGTTTGAATGCAAGGACGCCAACTGAGGCGCTGCTTCTGCGATTTAAAAACCGACCAGTCATCCTGGCCAGAGGCCGACGTGCTGGGGTGTGGAGTGTGGGGCGAGTTTGGGCAGGGCAGTGTCTGTGCGCTTGTCGTTCTCATGAGTGAATCTGGCTGATTAAAATGAGAATGCTTCTACTGCATCTCAAGTAGCCGGGAGAACGGACCTAAGTGCTAAAGGAGGAAGTCTTGTAAAGGGAAAGTTGCAGCCAAGTTGTTGAATGTCATTTAAGAGACTCTTTGGCCTTCAAAGGAGGTGGACATCTGAGTTAAATTCAAGAAACATCAGTGTGGACGTGGTTTCATAAAAGTGAAGCATTTCCGTGCAAATGTGATAGGTCTGCACGTGAGTGGGTCATTTCCTGGCCAGAACAACAGGGCTTGGGGCTGGGGTGTGTCAAACTGGTATCGGTGGGCCAGGGCAGAACTGAGGCATAAAACTGAAACAGAAATCACTCCCAGCCCCAAGTAATAGCTTATTCAGGCAGTTGGTGAGCATCGGCAACTTTACTAAACATGGAAGTTCCAGTAAGAGCTGTCCAGTCCAGCCAGGGGGGGGTTGATGTCATCACCACGTGCTTCCCACCAAGACACAAAAGCCCCCCCGGACGCTGGTACAGACAAGAGCCACGTTTGGACAAGCACAGCTGACCTGACCGGCTGGGCCCCCGCTGCCATAACTCCTGGAGGCTGCGGTTTTCTGGCTGCCTCTGCCTGCCCTGAGTAGGGACCCCAGTCCTTCCTCGATGATGGAGGAAGCTCCGCGGCAGTGCGTGATGCTAATAGTACTTTTTTCTCTCTGCAAATGACAGCTGCCTGAGGAGCTGGCTACTAAGTGTGCGTGTGTGTCCCCAGGTGAAAGCCTATCGGGTTTGGGGACTGTTTCATTGGTGTGCCTCATGTTAGGACCACTTGGATCTCACGCCAGCTAATAGGATAGCACTGATGACTGTGTGTGTGTGAGCCCCCTGAGTTCTCGCTCATGCTTAGTAAATGCTAACATCTTGGCCGCTTTGATCTCCAGGGTCCAACGATGACTCTGAATAATGTCACCATGCGCCAAGGCACTGTGGGCACGCAGCCACAGCAGCAGCGCTGGAGCATTCCAGCCGACGCCAGGCATCTGATGGTCCAGAAAGAGCCCCACCACTACAGCCAGCACAACCATCACCTCACCGCCGCCGAGGACCGCTGCCGCCAGAGCTGGTCCTCCGACTCCACGGACTCAGTCATCTCCTCCGAGTTGGGGAACACCTACTACCGGGTGGTGCTCATAGGGGAGCAGGGGGTGGGCAAGTCCACTCTGGCCAACATCTTTGCAGGCATACATGACAGCATGGACAGCGACTGTGAGGTCCTGGGAGGTAGGTGGCCAAGCCGCAGCTGGTGTCTGTCTGTGAGCAATGGTCCCTGCAGAAAGAGTGAGTGGGGGTATGGGGTCATTTATCTGCAGAGATGGGAACTGTGGTTACACGTTCTTGGCACTGGTTGGGGAGCTGAGGCCCCAGAAAGGCCCTGGTGCAGGCCCCTGAGACAAAAAAATGAAAATGCTCATAGATAAAATATGGCCCACAAAGGGAGTTTCTCAGATTCCAGCCCTAAAGGGACTGGGGAACACTGATTAAAGAGGGAAGAGCCAGCAGGTCCGGCTCCCGCCTCGGGCTTTTGTCGTCTGACCCAGACCTTTCAGGAGCTCTGTGTAGACACAGATTTTTTTCATGGGTTCTCCTAACACCAAAGCAATTTGAAAAACTGACTCATTACTTTATTTTCACCAATGTTAGAGTCTTTTCAGGGTGTAAATAGTTTAAAATCTGTGTTTGTAATATGGAAATAATACAATAATTTAAATATATTGAATTATAACAATGATGATACATTTGTTTGGGCAGGAGTCCACAAAGTACGGCCCACGGGCCACAGGTGGCCCACTGAAAACATTTATCCGGCCCGCTGGGTGTTTTTGCCAACGCTGCCTGTCCTGCTTAGCAGCCGACTCGTCCCGGGCCTGCAGTGCGCATGTGTGGACATGCTGAGGGACAGAAACCTGGCCCCCTGTTTAAAAAATTTGAGGACGCCTGGATAGAGTCTTAAGTTTTTCAAGACAGTTTTTCCTGTACAATCTCATTTAAAATATTTATTATTTAAGTACTGCTTATTTCTAAAATTGATTTGAGGTGACATCACCTCCAAAATGAGTGTGTGACGCACATACATCTAAAGCGCAGCACTATACTCTGGAAAATGGTATCAAGATCCTAGTTAATTGTATTCATACAGTGTCTTGCAGCCACAGCTTCCATCTTAGCATACATGACTAAGGTGGCTGCATGTCCCTGTTTGCAACTGTAGAGATGAAGAAAGAGCTTCCCAAGGGGCAGGTCTGTCTGTGCTCTCAATTGCGACTCACAGATGAATCACAGACTTCCAGAGTAGGAAGATGCCTCACTGATAGTTCAGTCCTGTACTGCACTTGTCGTGTAGGAATCCTGCTCCTTCTTCAGTGCTATCTGCCCACTTCCATTAAACATTTATTCTTCCTGACTGTGTCCAGTGTCAGAGTTCCCTGCTTCCTAAGGCAGCTCAGGAACTGAGCTACCCATGATGACTCATTGATAGAACACTGATTTCTCCTCTCACACTGGACTCTCAGGGACTACAGCTAAACAAGGGTCATGGGAGAGATGGGGTCAAGGCTGGTGGATGACTTGTGGCTATAAGAGAAAGGGAGGCGCTAACATCTAGAATGCTCATTTGCAATGGGAGAGGTACTTGGCTGGATGCCTTATATTTGCTACTATTTATTTTGGTCTTCACACAATGTCTGTACTCATGCATAAATTGAGTCTCAAGGATACCAAGTGGCTTATCTAGAATTATACAGTGGGTCACTGGGATTAGAACTCGGGTTTTTATAATCTTGGTTTGGTGGTGTTCTTATTCTGTCATTTATGGGGAAACTGCTATGTACCAGGCACTGTGCTAAGTATTTTCCATAAGTGTTTTTGATAATACTTACAAAAATGTAATAAATTTGGTACTTAAGATCCATATTTTACAGGTGAGTAAATGGAGGTTTATGAAGTCAAAAGACTTTTCCAGAGTGAAAAGCTAGTCAATGGTATGGCCAGGATCAAATCTAGTTGTGACTGAACCCAAACCCTGTGTTCCTTCACTGTACCCTTTAGCCCTTAGATTCAGCATCCAAATTTAGTGAATGTGACAGCCCTTTGGGCTGGGTTCAGCCACATCTGGTCTCCAGCAATGAATAAGGTGCAGCTCACCCTCTTAGGAAGGAGCTCAGTGTCTGCATCTATAATTCAGAGCAGGGTAAAATTCATGAAGACCATAAGAGGTAACAATTAAGTGCTTTGGGGATTGACAGAAGAGAGCAACTGAGAGGTTTTTTGTTGTTGTTGTTGTTTTAAGAGGGAGGACTTTAAAAAGTGGATAGCAGACTTTCAAAAATGTTTGTTTGGAGTGGTTTCTATTACATGCAGAGAGTGGTTTCCCCATAGGTGTAAAACGTGAAGACCAACACATGCCTGGAATTTGGGGAGGCAGGTTTCTGTACTTGGGAAACCTCTGTTTACTGAGGGTAGAAAGGAGACTCCTTATCTCCTCAAGCAGAGAATCGTTGATGACAACAACAAGCTTCTCAGGTGACCCATCTATCTAATTTGTCCTATTTGAGCAACTTAATTATATGATCTAGGATTATATCCCTTATCTGTAGATGACTGTTGGAATCACTAGTTAGCTTTATGTTTTCCAAAAGGAGGGTTTTCCAAGACACACCCCTACATTGTTCTCTTTTCAGCATTAACCATAAGAAAAAAATCTACACAATACTCTCATCATTATATCTCCTAATAAAGATGAGTGTTGTATGGTTATATTGCATTCTTATGATTGTGTACACATTTAATGTCGTTCATTCATTTACTCACTTATCCATTCTTCATTCCCGAACAGTTACTGAGCATATACCATAGGGGCACACATAGAGTCATGAAGCTGCCTCCCTATAGGTGCTTACAGTGTATGCAATAGAGATCAGATGTGCACCAACTATAACTCAGGATAGGATGTGCTAAGTGTCTGACAGAGGTACAAGGACAGTGCTGTGAGAATTCAGAGGCGAAAGCATTACTTCTGGCTGTAGCAATCAGCAGTGTTCATGGAGGGAGTGGTCTCTGAGCTGGACCCTCAGGACAACTAGGATTTGTAATCCTGGGACAGGTGAGAAGGCATTGCACATGCACACGGAAATCCCAGAATGTGCACTGGACTTGCAGCCTGGTGACGCAGATTTGGAGCCCAGCTTGATGCTGACTTAGCTGTGTGCTCTTGGACAAGATACACTCTTCAAGCTTCCCCATGAGGAAAAGAGGGATAATACTTAATTCATAGGGTACTAAGAGGGTTAAATGAGGAGATACCATATATTAAGCAAGTAGCATAATGCCTGGCACGTAGCAAGTATGATATGCACATTAGTTAGAGCTTATTCTGAATCTACCATGCTCCTTCTTTGGCTTAGTGTTCAAAACTGGCACTTTCATTGCTTATTGAGAGAGAACTGTTCTGCACATAGCCTCTGAGCCAGTCTTGGGCAGGGGTGTTCTCTAAGCCCAATGGGGGTCATGTGAGAAAAGACAACTGAGGTGCACTAGCCCAAGGGAAATGGCTACTGACCACAATCACCCAATCATAGGAACTCCATCCCATACTTTCAGGATGATCTCTCCTGATATAGAGAGTGAGAGTATGCACCCCCAGCTTTCAAGAGAGCACTGAGGGAAGGAAGGCTTCCCCATACCCAGGTTACTGAAAAGCCTTACAAGTCAACAGACCTCAGCCCTTTCTCCACACACCTTAGCCCAGGGTAAATGTCAGAGCACTCTTCGAATTTCGTGTTCTTTTAGCTCTCCTCTCTACCTGATAGCCTTGAAAAGGACAAAGGTGAGTTACTAAGGGAGGACAAGAAACTAGAGCTTTGTTTGCAGGCTGGTGAGCCCTCTCCTGCCTGTGGAAGGCTGTAAAGCATGATGCATGGTGTGTTTGAAAAATCCTTGGAATGTGTCACCAGAGACCAGTATATAAACCCAGATGTGGGACATACAAAGCAGGGTGGAGAGTTTCCAACACAATGATATTCCAGCGGAGATAAATCCAGACAGAATGGTCCCATCAGGAACCTTTCAGAACAGAAAAGCAGCTCAGCTCTACTTTCACAGCTATAATCCTCAGTCCATTTTTTCAGAGAAAGTCTGTCTGCTCTTTCCTTAGCTGTTGGAATACAGTGTGTTTTGATTTGAACTACTGGTGATTGAAGGGAATCCTTTGTACCTGCATCTGAGTGGTGTGCTGAGGGCAGGGAAAGTGCTTTTGTGAGTTTTCTGAGTGTAGGGAGGGCTTTTAGAGAAAATATAAAGACTCTGAGATAGTGAGGGGTAGTCAGCAGCCTTCCTCCCCATCTGTGCTGCTCAGGCCGTTACTTACACAACCGTGTATATACATGTGCCTGTTGAGGTCAGGAGGCCCTACTCCCCAGTAAGCCAAATGGTGCGTCCCACTGCTTTCCCATTCATGCTGAATATCATGGGAGGCAAACATGATGGGCATACAGATTGTTAATGCCCAGTGGGAAACAATTACCATTGATTAGAAGAACAGCACCTGAAGTAGGTGGAAAAACTGACAGGAACTTGGAGCCATCCTGGTTAATTTTCTTCTCATTAGTTTGTTTTCCTTTCTGATTTCAATTCCTAGATGAAGAAACATTAAACCATTGCTTTTTAGAACCCCTCACTGTTATAAAACAAGAAATGTCCTAGTTCCCACAATGCAATGCTCTTAAGCTAGGATTTACCTATAGCAAGAAATGCCTAGTATGGCAAGAGCCAACTGCCTCCATCTGAAGAAGTGATGATAACAGCTAATAGTGATTCCATTTCTTCTTTGTACCCAGGCTTAATATATGTAATTGCCATATGAGTATGTAGCTCTAAGGCACAGATACTATGTAATTGTCACACAGTCCTAAGGGAGTAAGGAATATTAGGAGGGAAGAAGTGTTGCTTTTTAAATAGATGATCAAGGAATGCCTCCCCCAGAAGGAGGTAAGGGAACAAGTCCTTTGGATATTTGAGGGAATGGATTCCATGCAAAAGAAACAGAAAGAAAAATGATAAAGACTCATTATGAAAATAATAAGTTTCAAATGATGAAATTCAAGACAGGAAACCTCACTGTGAAAATAGAACGGGGATGGGCCCAATTGTATGCAGTTGTTAGGAATCCTTGTAAAAATTCGTTAGTCCCCACTGACTTCCGGACTGGAGCTGCTCTGGGCCGTTGTATCACGTTCACCCTTCATCTAAACTCAATCTGGGCTCAAGTACAGAGAGGAAAGTTTCCATTACTAAGTAGAGCTGGAGGCTGCACTTCTGCTGTACTTAAGATAGAAAAACAAGCCTGTTTATTCCTAGGGAACTGTTGTTGTTTTTTTTTAAAAGAAAGAATAATTCAGCCGAAACAGGGATAGTCTCAAGATTTTTCTCTTGCATGTCTCAAAAGAAGAGAAATGTCTCTGAGCTCAGTTCCTGAAATTGCCAGTAATCCCCCCGACTGAAAGGTACAGTAGATTTCCATGTAAGGCTTATGAACAGGGCTTACAGTTCCGCTGGGCAATTAGTGTTTTCTCATATTCATAGCATCAGAGCTTGAATCTGAGTCAAAAGCTCTAAAGTGAGTTTATATTCATAAATGGTTTTCCCATATAAAAAAAATCCAGGAATGAGGAAAATGAATGCTTTACACTTCAAATGGTTTAGTGATACACATTCAGAGGACTTAGAGTGTTCTGCCTAGTAAGTACTGTAAGAATATAGTAGACTGTTTTTGAAAGTGATAAAAAAAAATCCAGTAATTTACCATTCTGAATAACTGTACATTTACATAATTAATTGCATTTTAGTGTATTTATTTTCCAGCATAATTTTTTACATGACCCTCTTATATAAAAGTGTCACCTTTATGTCTGACTCTAGTATCACTGTTCTTTCTTTTCTAGAAGATACATATGAGCGAACACTGATTGTTGATGGGGAAAGTGCAACAATTATACTCTTGGACATGTGGGAAAATAAGGTATGTGGAGCCCAGCACTCTCTGTAAATTCCTTCAGGGTTTGTCTTCCAACAGGCTGCCGTGTGTGAGGGTGCCCTTGCCCTTCCTGGTGTTCCAGATGAGGTAGGTTCATTTCCTTGATTAAAAGCTTTTACAGCCAAAGTATGAGACTGTTCTAAGGAACAGGTCATTCGCAAATGAGCTCTGAATAACAAGCAAGTTCCCCTTAGTTATATTTAAAAATACAAAAAAGTATATTTATTTTAGGGAAAGTGCCACAGGTATGGATGAAAATTTTATTATATAAAATTGACCTTTTTAATACTAGCCTTCAACATTTGCTGTTTAAAGATTTGGGGCTTCTGTGCATACAGGCTAGACTTTCCATTTGTTAAGAACTCTCCTCTTCTCAAAAAAAAAATTCTTATTTTTATCACTTGGGAAAAGCAAAAATGAGTTCTTTGGAAGCCAGGAAAGGATCATTTTTGGTAGTTTAGATAGAAATTGGAAATAATGTTTGGCAGAATCATTGTATAACCTATCATCTCAAGCTGTAGGAGGAATTGAATAGTAAAACCTTTTTGGTGTAAGTACTTTATGGGCTAGCAGTCTTTACAGCCACTAGTCATCTTGCAGGCATGGAAGACTGATGCATTTTGGGGAGTTGGAATGAGTTTTCTTCCTTTCTCATATCAGCCAGGGTCGTTCAGGATACACGTATTACTTCTTTGCTATAACGTGCCTCATTTACCAGGCCATCCTGCCCTCATGAAAGGTCTTCTCATTTCATTAGGGGGAGAATGAGTGGCTCCAAGACCACTGCATGCAAGTCGGCGATGCCTACCTGATTGTCTACTCCATCACAGACCGAGCCAGCTTTGAGAAGGCATCTGAGCTGCGAATCCAGCTCCGCAGGGCCCGACAGACAGAGGACATTCCTATAATTTTGGTGGGCAACAAAACTGACCTGGTGCGGTGCCGAGAAGTGTCAGTTTCAGGTAAGGGGAGTGGAGCTCATTAGCCACAGAAACAACCTCTGGGTCACCTGCATTTTCTTTCAAACAAGTATTCTTTCCTTCCTCTTTCACGAAGCTGAAAGTAAGGATTCACTAAAATGCCACATGGAGTTTTGTGTATACCTAAGACTCCCATATTCCCAGCAGATCTCTGCTGGGTTCTTCTCCCTTTTTCATCTTGTCTATGTGCAGGATTCCAGTCTTTGCACCCTGAAGGTTTTCCTGAAATTCCTCTAGGGAAGAGATCATGCTCAGGGGTTTACTGGCAGTCCCCACCCTTTTCTCCTGGTACTTTCTATTCTCTAGGGAGATCTCAAGAGTTCAGGAAAGTGGAAGTAGCATCTTTATGCAAGAATGATGGGAATTCTAATTTAGGAGAACTGTGGAAAAGAGTATCATTGAGGATAGCAATTCTGCTCTGGTGCTTCTGGTTCCTGTAGACACTAAAATAACCTCCTACCCCTCATGCTTTGCTTCCTAAATTCTAGTTAAGACATCAGTCTATGATGTCACATACTTCTTCATATTTACTTTAGATATAATTCCTAGTTGCTGAGTAGGTACCCAAATGCTTCTGGGGTCATCAATATTTTATTGGGTTAACACAGATTTGGTACAATGGTAATAAGCAAAACACTGCATTGCCAATCTCTGCTCAGGAGAAAAGAAACCTGTTAAAGACTTGACACAGTTAGTTTGGGAATGTTTTGCTCTTAGGAAATAAGTGTTTACAGTGATCATTTTTTTAAAAACAAAACTTGGATACATGGTTATTAAGTACAATGGAACATTTGAAATTGAAACTATTCTAGAAAAGCTTGTTTGTATAGTTCACTGTAATTATATCATATATTTGTGAAGTTCTCAAAATTTTTTTC
The DNA here is from genome assembly GCA_004027555.1 of Craseonycteris thonglongyai. Taxonomy (NCBI): domain Eukaryota; kingdom Metazoa; phylum Chordata; class Mammalia; order Chiroptera; family Craseonycteridae; genus Craseonycteris; species Craseonycteris thonglongyai. Next base: position 13,977 of record PVKE010017207.1, read on the forward strand.
AAAATATAAGAGAGGAAAGCCACGTAATAGGATTCTTATTTTCAATTTAGGAAACTGAGTCAGAAGAAAGAGTTAAGACACAAGCCCAAGAATGAAGCAGGCCTGGATTCCCAGTTGCCACTGATAAGCTATGTGAATACTATCGAGTTTTTGAAAGACTGCCCTCCCTCACAGTTTCTTCATCTACCTGAAAGGGATAGTACATTTTTCAAGCTTGTTGTGAGCATTAGGAAATGTTTCTAAAGCAGTTCCCAGCACATGATCAGTGCAATAAATTAAGGCTACAGTTTTTACTGTTATAATAAATTTTACTCTATTTGATGAAATGGGGTGTTCACACAGTGAATTTGGTGGGCCAGGTCTAATGCCCAGCTCTCCTGCTTCCAGGACTCTCCCCGTGAGACTCTGCTTCTGTTTATGCCCTGCGAGGACATGTGTCACAGTGGCCTCTTATACTCATTGCATGTGTGACTGACTTAGAGTTACCTTGAGGACCATGTAAAGTCAGGAGTCCTCCAGTCTGGCTATGTCTGTGCAGCCTCTCTGACTTTCTTCTCCCCCCTTCTCCTTCCTAGAAGGGAGAGCCTGTGCTGTGGTGTTCGACTGCAAGTTCATCGAGACCTCTGCAGCCGTCCAGCACAATGTGAAGGAGTTGTTTGAGGGCATTGTGCGGCAGGTCCGCCTTCGGCGCGACAGCAAGGAAAAGAACGAGCGGCGGCTGGCCTACCAGAAAAGGAGGGAGAGCATTCCCAGGAAAGCCAGGCGCTTCTGGGGCAAGATTGTGGCCAAAAACAATAAGAATATGGCCTTCAAGCTTAAGTCCAAATCCTGCCATGACCTCTCTGTGCTTTAGGCACTCAGACTCACCCAGATGTCCGCCTGATGGACATCGTCAAAGGCTGTGGGACCGATAATCTATATTAGATTGGATCCTTAAGTATTGTTAGATGAGGCTTCCCTTAATGTAGCTGGAAATTAATGTGTTAGCTTCATGGGCAACAAAATGCATGGGAATGAAAGATCTTTGTAAAGAGTCAGTACGTATTTATGTACAGGAAAAGCCGGACTTGCTACTTGAACACCCAAGACTCATTAGAGGACATGTTTGGTGTTCACATGTTTCCTCTCTGCTTTGGACAGTAGAGACTACACCCCTACAAAAGAATGCCTAGGACAATAACTTTTTGTTATTAACATTTTTTCCCAGTGTTCTGATATGTGAATTTGAAACCAATGGGTTATAAACAAATATAGGAATGTGTCAAAGGGTTGATTTGAAGTGGGGAGAACTTCTTTCTCTGTACCTTATATCCATGGAGCTAGGACTATAGAACTGGGCTCATCATGACCATGACCATTTTTGCTCCATCAAGCTGTGAGATGACATGAGGACCTTGCTGGAAACTAAAGCTTAGCAAACAATTTTTGTTCAATGCCTGCAGCTGAGGATCCAAAAATGTGTAGAATTGGGAACTGATACTTGTACCAGTATGGGTTCAAAACGTGTATCTTATGTGTCTTATAAATTTTTATTCAGTGAAAAATTATTTTAACCAAATTCTACTTAGTCAAACCATCTTTTATGTTTCATTCTTTTTTTAAATCATAGGGCCATCAGAAAAATATTTTTAAAATCTGAATTATGGATAACCTGGAGGGCAAAATGCCAAATTTTAAAATATATTCAAAGGTCTGAATTTTTATAAAACAGAACATAAATACTTCCAGTACTTTTAGTCTACCCTCATACATCACAGCTTTGCTCTATTTATTGTTATTTTGCAAAGTAGTAACCATTTTAACATTTGATAAAGCATATTTATGACATGTTTGTTAATAAGAAAAGTGTCCATTTTATTACCATTTTCTATCTTTTTCAGAATATGCAAGTTTTTACCTGTATGTCTTATAATAAAAGAAATAAAATTTTTGAAAAAAGGCAATCTTAACTGTTTTTCTCCTTGAACAAATGCTTGTGATTATATATTTTGATACAGCTTTTAGAATAAGCACATTCTAGAGAAATATACCTATTACAGTATTTACTTTCTTCTTTTCATCAGCAATAGCCCAGTTTTTATCTGTTTTAAAGAATACCTCTGACAGCACTCCTTTGGAACCATGATTCATGGTAATGCAAAGTTATTTTTGGCAGATAGAATTGGGAAGTAGTTGGGGTCATCTAAATGCTAAGTTATAGTAAAGGCCAGATTGATCTTTTACTTTGGTCTGGCAAATTGCTAGCTGAACAGATGGGCCTTGCTTTGCTCCCTGAAGGCTCATGATACTAAGCTTGACTAAAGCATTAGAGGAAATTGTAAAGGATTAGGAGGAAAAAATAGGAAACATGATTTTCAGCCTGTGATCTAGCAGTCGTTAGCCAACTTCCCCTCTCTGACATTAATCACTTGGCATATTTCCAATGGCAGTGTGGAACCCTTTCATTGGAATGCAGCTTTCCGCCATTCCTCTTTCCCATCTTCTCTGGCTCCTATGTGAACCCTCTTTCACTTTCACGTCCTCATCTTCCTGAGTTTGTAATAAGCAGACACACACTAATGGTGGCAATCATGGACCTCACATATTGACTATAATGACCCAGTTTTAAAAGGCATCTCTGCTCAGCTTTGTTGGCCCTTTCTCCTCCTTGTCTCATGTTGAGAGCAAAGGTTCCCATCTCTGTGCACTTTGCATCTTTGAATTGTTCAAGGAAATAGTATGGAGAAGTGAGAAGAGTAATGATTCAGGTTACACAGGCCTAGGTTGAATCTTGACCAATTAACGTAAGTGTGTCCTTGGAGTAATTCAAGGTTAAATCTTTTTCTTATCCACAAAATGGGGTTGCTAATAACACCTGCCTTGTTTATTCTGAGATTGTCTTTTAATCTGCCACCATTTTTATTACTGCATGTCTACCATTCTGCATAAATTTAGAGCTAGTTTTATAGTCTGCCTCCCCAATTGGAAAGGAAACTCCCTAAAATCAAGGACCACTACTTCTTTTTCTTTTTATCTGTCTACTGTCTTTAGTGTAGTGCCTTGCATATATTAGGGCTTTCATAGTGTTTCTTCTTGAAGATCCTCCCAATGGCCCCTTAAGTTTGACAGGCCATTTTGCAGCAAACAGATTTAGGACATAACACTTGACCAAGTTTGTTAAGATGTTAAATGTCTTGATCAGGCCTGGAGTCCAGATGTGACTCCATGACATTTGCATATTCTAGTATCCAAAACTGTTCCCTATAGACACAGCCCTTTTCATCCTGTGTATTACCACACACGACACATACACATACACACATCACACACAACCCACATACCGGTACTTATCACACAGTCCTCTATGGCGCACATACATTCCACATCACACACACACAGTGTAAGTCACATACGAGGTCTGACAATAAAGTTCATGAACTCATTCTAGAAAAAATGCTACATATTTTATTATTAAAATACTCCCCTTGGGAAGTTACGCACTGACACCAGCGCCTAGTCCACCTTTAAACCAATTTTGGAACTCTTTTTCTGGAATTGCCGTCAGAGCCATCATCTTATTATCTTTGATGTCCTGAATGTCATCAAAATGTCTTCCTTTCAATATTTCCTTTATCTTCGGGTAAGAAAAGAGTCATAGTGGGCCAGATCAGGTAAGTAGGAAGGGTGTTCCGATTTACTTAATAGCTAAAAACTTCCTCATAGACCGTGCTGTGTAAACTGGTGCATTGTCGTGATGCAAGAGCCATGACTTGTTGGCAAAATGTTCTTTTTTTTATCTAACTTTATCACACAAACTTTTCAGCACTTCCGAATAGTCAACTTGGTTGGCTGTTTTTCTAGTTGGTACAAATTCATAATGAACAATCCCTCTTATATCACAAAAGGTTAGCAACATTGTTTGGACTCTTGATTTGGACTAACAGAACTGTTTTGGTCATAGAGAACTGGCTGAGTTCTACTATGCACTTTGATGCTTTGTTTCAAGGTTATATTGGTATACCCATGTTTCATCACCAGAGATAACACGGCCCAAAACTTCACCTTGCCTCTCTAAAAGGTTTATTTTTTTTTTAACACAGGAATTTCTTGATTTATTTTTTATTTTATTTTATTTTTTATTTATTTATTTTTATTGTTAAATTTATTGGGGTGACATTGATTGATACCAATTACATTGTTTCCAGGTATACAATTCTACATTGCATTGTCTATACATTGCACTATGTGCTCACCATCTAGAATCTGCTCACTTTCCATCAGGTGTGTTTGATTACCCCTCCCTACTCCCCCTCCCACCCATTTCTCCCACCCACCTCCCCCCTTACCCTTAGGTAACCACTGAACTATTGACTGTGTCCATGAGTCTTTGTTTCTTTTTTCCTTTCACTTTTATATTCCACCTATAAGTAAGGTCATATGTTTTCTGATTCTTTCATTCTGACTTATTTTGCTTCATAAGATGCTTTCAAAGTCCATCCATGTTGTCACAAATTGCTGTGTTTCATCTTTTCTTATTGCTGAGTAGTATTCCATTATATAAATATACCACAACTTCTTTATCCAGTCATCTATCACAGGACACATTGGTTGATTCCACAACTTGGCCACCATGAACAGTGCTGCAATGAACATTGGGGTACATATATCTTTGCGGATTAAGGTTTTCAGGGGTTTCTTTGGAAGATACCCAGGAGAGGGATTGCTGGGTCATATGGTCCATTCCTAGTTTTTTGAGGAATCTCCACACTGCCTTTCACAGTGGTTGTACCAATTTGCATTACCACCAGCAGTATATGAGAGTTCCTTTTTGTCCACAGCCTCTCCAGCACTTGTTATTCCTTGTCTTATTGATTATAGCCATTCTATCACGTGTGAGGCAGTATCTCATTGTGGTTTTAATTTGCATTTCCCTCAGTGCTAGTGATGTTGAGCATTTTTTCTTGTATCTGTTGGCTGTTAGTACGTCTTCAGGAGAGAAGTGTCTGTTTAGGTCTTCTGCTCATTTTTTAATTGGATCGTTTGTTTTTTTGTTGTTGAGTTGTATGAGTTCTTTATATATTTTAGATATTAGCCCCTTATCAGAGGCATTGTTTGTAAATATTTTCTCCCATTCGGTTGGTTTCCTTTTTACTTTGTTGGTGGTTTCCTTTGCTGTGTAGAAGCTTTTTAGTTTGCTATAGTCCCATTCATTTATTTTTGCTTTTACTTCCCTTGCCTTTGGGATCAAGTTCATAGAGTGCTCTCTGAGCCTAAGCTCTATAAGTTTAGTGCCAATGCCTTCTTCTACGCACTTTATAGTTTAGGATCTTATGTGGAGATCCTTAATCCACTTTGAGTTAATTTTGGTATATGGTGAGAGTTCACAGTCCAGATTCATTCCTTTGCATGTGGTTTTCCAATTGTCCCAGCACCATTTACTGAAGAGGCTTTCTTTTCCCCATTGTATATTTTTTATTCCTTTGTCAAAGATTTTCTGTCCATATATTTGTGGGTTTATTTTTGGGTTTTTGATTCTGTTCTATTGGTCTGTATGTCTGTTTTTCTGCCAATACCAATTTGTTTTGATTATTGAAGCTTTGTAGTATAGACTGAAGTCAGGGAGCATGTTGCCTCCAGCCTTATTTTTTGTTTTGGGGGGATTGCTTTGGTGATTCAGGGCCTTTTATGGTTCCATATGAATCTGATAATTTTTTTTATCTATTTCTTGAAAGAATGTTTGTGAGATTTTGATGGGAATTGCATAAAATCTGTATATTGCTTTAGGTAATATGGCCATTTTTAACTATGTTGTTTCTTTCAACCCATGAACATGGAATATTCTTCCATTTCTTTGTATCTTCTTCAATTTCTTTTAATAGTGTCTTATGGTTTTCCGTGTATAAGTCCTTCATGTTATTTGTTACATTTATTCCTAAGTATTTTATTTTTGTTTCGATCACAAACAGTGTCATTTTTCTCATTTCTTTTTCTGAAGTTTTGTTGTTTGCTTATAAAAATGCTGTGGATTTTTGTACTTTGATTTTGTATCCTGCAACTTTACTGTATTTATTTATTATTTCAAACAGTTTTCTGGTAGAGTCTTTGGGGTTTTCTATACAAAGGATCATATAGTCTGCAAAAAGTGAAAGTTTAACTTCTTCATTTCCAATTTGAATGCCTTTTATTTTTTCTTCTTGCCTAATGGCTCTGGCTAGGACTTCCAGCACTATGTTGAATAGCACTTGTGACAGGGGACATCCCTGTCTTGTTCCTGATTTTAGAAGAAAAGGTTTCAGTTTTTCCCCGTTTTGTATGACATTTGCTGAAGGTTTGTCATATATGGCCTTTATTATGTTGAGGTATTTTCCTTCCACACCCATTTTATTAAGTGTTTTGATCATAAATGGATGTTTTATCTTGTTGAATGCTTTTTCTGCATCAATTGATATAATCATATGGTTTTTATCTTTAATTTTGTTTATGTGGTATATCACATTGATCCATTTGTGTATGTTGAACCATCCTTTTTGCCCCTAGGATGAATCCCACTTGATCATGACGTATAATCTTTTTAATGCATTGTTGTATTGTATTTGCTAGTATTTTGTTTAGGATATTTGCATCGGTGCTCATCAGAGATATTGGTCTATAGTTTTCTTTTTTTGTGATGTCATTGCCAGGCTTTGGTATTAGGGTAATGTTGGCCTCATAGAAAAGTTGAAAAGTATTGCCTCTTCTTCAGTTGTTTGGAAAAGTTTGAGAAGGATAGGTGTTAGTGGCTCTTTGAATGTCTGGTAAAAAAGTGAGACCATCTGGTGAACTCTTGCTTTTGAGAAGGTTTTAGATGATTGTTTCATTTTCCTTACTTTTGATTGATTTGTTTAGGTTATCCAGTTCTAGATTCAGTCTAGGTAGACTATATGTTTCTAAAAACTTGTCCATTTCTTCTAGGTTGCAAAATTTGGTGGCCTATAGTCATTCATAGTATTTTGGTATGATCCTTTGTATTTCTGTGGTATCATTTGTAATTTCCCCGCTTTCATTTCCAATTCAGATTATTTGTGTATTTTCTCTTTTTTTTTTTTTTTTTTTTTTTTTTTTTTTTTTTTTTTTTTTTTTTTAAATATTTATTTATTTTGACAGAGGAGAGAGAGAGATACAGAGACAGAGAGAGAACCGAACTAGGGGAGCTCCCAGCTCAGCATATGGGTCCGCACGGGCCGGGGCCGGGGCTCGATCCTTGGTCCCCGGGGCTGCAAAGTGAGCGCCTAACCCACTGAGCCATCCCAGCTTCCCCTGTGTATTTTCTCTTTGTCCCTTGGAGAGCCTAGCCAGGGGTTTGTCAATTTTATTATTTTTTTCAAAAAACAAGCTCTTTGTTGCATTAATTTTTTCTATTGTTCTTTTATTCTCTATTTCATTTAGTTCTGCTTTAATTTTTATTATTTCTTTCCTTCTGCTGGCTTTGGGTGTTTTCTTTTCTTTTTCTAGTTCTTGAAGATGTGATATTAGGTTGTTTACTTGTGACTTTTCTTGTTTCTTGAGAAAGGGCTGTAGTAATATAAATTTCCCTTTTATTACTGCTTTTGCTGCATCACAGTAAGTAATTTTGGTATGTTGTGTTTTCATTGTCATTTGTTTCTATGTATTTTTTAATCTTCTCTTTTATTTCTTATTTGATTCAGTCATTTTTTAATAACATGTTGTTTAATCTCCATGTATATGTGGTTTTCCTTGCTTTCTATTTTGTAGTTGATCTCCAATTTCAAAGCTTTGTGATTGGAGAATATACTTGGTATGATTTTGATCTTCTTAAATTTGCTGAGACTAGCTTTGTGTCCTAGCATGTGGTCTATCCTTGAAAATGGTCCATGTGCACCAGAAAAGAATGTATAGTCCTGTGTTTTAGGAGGAAGTGTCCTGTAAATGTCAATTATGTCCAGTTGCTGTAATGTATCATTGAAAGCTGATATTTCTTTATTTATTTTCTGTTTGGATGATCATCCCATGGCTGTAAATGGGGTGTTTAAGTCCTGTACTATAATCATGTTTTTGTCAATTTCTCCTTTTAGATCTGTTAGTAGTCGCTTTGTAAATTTTGGTGCCTCTTGGTTGGGGGCATATATATTGATAAGGGTAATATCTTCTTGTTGCATTGTTCCCTATATCATTATGAAATGTCCATTTTTGTCTCTTATTATCTTTTTGATCCTGAAGACTGCTTTGTCAGATATAAGTATGGCTATACCTGCTTTTCTATGGGTGCTATTTGCTTGAAGTATTTTTTTCCCACCCTTTCACCTTGAGTCTGTGTTTATCCTTGTGGCTGAGGTGTGTCTCTTGTAGATAGCATAAGGTTGGTTTTTGTTCTTTAATCCAGTTTGCTACTATGTGTCTTTTTATTGGTGAATTCAGTCCATTTACATTTAGGGTGATGATTGATATATGAGGATTTCCTGTAGCCATTTTATCTTTTGCTTTCTGGTAGCTCTTTTTTTTTTTTTTTTATTGCTTCATTGCTTTTTTCTTCCCATTGACTATTTTAGTTTGATGGTGTTTATGACTGATTTTCTGTATTCTCTTCTTTTATTGTTATGTGTCCCAGTTCTAAGTTCTTTTTCAGTGGTTACCATGAACTTTATATAAAAGAAAGTTTTGTATATGCGGTGGTTCCTTTTCTTAAGGATGTTTCATATCTCCATTTTTTTGGAAACTTAAGTCTTTATTTACTTCCTCCCCTTTTTATATTTTTGTTGTTCTAGTTATCCCTATTTTTTTTTAGATTTATTTTTTATTGTTTTTTGACAGAGAGAGAGACAGACAAACAGATAGAGACAGAGAGAAAGGGGAGGAACCAGAGTAGTCTCCATAGTTGACAGCATTAGTTTTCCATAGTTTCACTCCACAGGTGGGCACGGGCTGCACAGGGCAGGAACTGGACCGAGAGGCTCCCACATAGGCCCCAGCAAGAACTGAACTGGGGCACACCCCAGTTCAGCATATAGGTCTGCCTTGGTCAGGACCGGGATTTGATCCTATAGCCCTGGGGATGCAAAGCGAGCGCTCAACCTGCTGAGCCATCCCAGCTTCCCACAGCTTTTACCTCTTGTTTCAGGTCCAATTGCCTCCTTCAGTATTTCTTGAAATGCTGGCCTTGCGCTGGAGATTTTCTTCAGTTTTTGTGTGTCTGCAAAGTCTTTATTCCTCCTTCATATCTAAAGGATAACTTTGCTGGGTATAGGATTCTTGTCTGGTAATTTCTCTCTTTCAATATTTTGAATGCTTGATTCCACTCCCACCTGGCTTGTAGAGTCTCTGTTGAGAAATCTGATGATAGTCTGATGGTCTTTCTTTTATTGGTAATGGTGTTCTTTTTCCTGGCTGCCTTGAGGATTCTTTCTTTGTCTTTGACCTTTGATATCTTCAGTATAATGTACCTTGGAGAGGGTCTGTTAGGTTTCAAATTGCTAGGGGTCCTGTTTCTTTCTTGGATTTGAGGTTCCATTTCTTGCCATAGATTTGGGAAGTTCTCATCTACTATTTGTCTGAGTAAATTCTCTGTGCACATCTCGTCCTTTGGTCCTTCTAGAATACCTATTATTCTTATATTATTTTTTCTAATGAAGTCAGATAGTTCTTGTAGATATCTTTCATTTCTTTAAGCTTTTAGGTTTCTCCTTTCTTCTGTGATATTTCCAAATTTTTGTCTTTGATTTCACTAATTCTTTCCTCCATCTGGTCGGTTCTGCTTCCTATGCTAGCTATTTCATTTTTCATTTATTTTATTGTGTTGTTTATCTCCAGAATTTCTATTTGCATCTTTTTCATAGATTCCATTTCCTTTCTGAAATCACTTAGAACCTGTGTATTCTGCCAGCTTTCTTTGATCTCTTTGAGTATTTTCATAATTGCAACCTTGAATTCTCTGTCATTTAGCTCATATAATTCCGTATCCTCAAGTTCCTTTTCTGGAGAATTTTCTCTTTCTTTCTGAGCTCCTTTGTTCAAAGGGGTATTAATTGCTGTTGGAGCATTTTGTTTCCTGGACATGAGGACTTTTCCCCCTCGTAGATGTGAAGGTATCTTTCTTTTAATTCCTACCTGGTGTTAGTGTCTTATAATATTTCTTCTTATTTATTTCATTTTCTCACAGAGGGAGACTTCCTAGGAGGTGGGCTTCTCTTTGACTCTTTGGGAAGGTATGGTGGGTGATGGTATTCTATGTCTCTGAGATTCCACTGCTGTCAGAAGCTGCCACACCTAGATCCCTCTGCTGGCTTCAGTGGGAAGAGTGGGGTAAAGTTTATTGTGAAAGGCACAGGCCTGATTGCATCACAGGGTAATGGCAGCTTCCCAGCAGTAGCTCACTGAAGGCCCACTGTGGGCGAGGCCTGCAGGGTGAGAACTGGGAGACATCAAGGGGGAGCAGCCAGACTCTGTGTCCAAGGCCACACAGCGCTCTGGTTGGGGCCCCACCTCACTGAGGACCACTCTGTGCCCCAGCTGCCAACTCACTCCCAGTGTTGGTGCTCCAGCCACTGGAACACCCGCCTCCAGCTCCAGTTGCTGGCCTCACACTCCGCAGGCCCCCAGCTCCAGCAGCCTGACTCAAGCGCCAGCAGCTGGATCTTCACTCTGGTCACCCGCACTCATCTCTGGCTGCTGCTGGGGCCTCGTTCCGGCCTCCTGCCCCGAGCTCTGGCCACCCTCCCTACACCCCGGCTGCTCCCTCCACACCCCCACCGGTGACTCTCACCACTTTCAGCCATGCCCAGTTTCTCCGTCTACTGCGCGCTCTGGCATCTGTGCCTCCACCTCTGTTTGTTCCAGGCCTCCAACCCACCCAGAGTCGTTCTGCTCCTGGACCCGGTCCCCACGCTCCCACCTCAGTCAGCCTCTCCTCTGCTGGACTTGGGTCATCCTCTGGGTCGGTCACTGGGTGGGTCTCCAGGTCACACTCCACGACGGGTTTCCACATCGCTCCCTTTCCTTCTCTCTCACTCGCCTCCATTTCTCCAGCTTTAGGTGATTTCTTGGGTCTCTCAGCCAAGGCTATGTGTTACTTAGGGATTGTCTGGTTGGATTTTAGTTGTTTAAATTGTTGTCTTTCCAGTAAAGGTTTCAAGAGCTCCTCTCATGCTGCCATCTTGATGATGTCTCTAAAAGGTTTTGGCAAACTTCAATCCTCTTCTGCTTTTGTTCATCGGTGAGGTTTTTCAGGACCATTTTTAAACAGACCTTTCTCATGGCAAGATTTTTAGTTCAGATATTCCTAACGGTTCCTCTATTGATGTTTACTTGGTCTGCTATGCTTCTCAGTCAACGGATGATTTTGATGCATAATTTGATAAATTTTGGGAATGTTTTTGTCAGTTCTGCTTCTTACTGGCTGCCTTGAGCTCTCTTCATTCATTGTGACACTTCCTCTCCCCTCAGAAAAACATTTAATCCATTTGTACACTGCTGTTTTCATTATGAAATTTTCCCCATAAACTTGGACTAACATGTTCCTGATTTTACTTCTACTTTTGTCAAGTTTAACAAAAAATTTAATGTTTGTTCATTGCTCTAATTCAAGCTCTGAAATCTCATGACTGCACACAAAAACACGTAATAGTGAACACCAATCAGCAAGACACTGCCACACATCAACACAAACGCAGCTGTGAGACACTGATGTACCAAGATTATGAAACCTTACCAAGTTATTTGTACAGTTCTGCCAACATAAGCTCACTGTGGCAAGTTTGCAGACTTAATTGTCTGGCCTTGTAATTCACAGTGGTGTGGTGAGGGTAATGTGAGACCTGGAAAAGCGTAAGTTATCCCAGGAGAACGCTGACCACTTCTACTATAATTAAGCATTCATACCTTCATTCACTTACTCATTCTTCAGACTTTATTGGGCATTCTGACACCATCAGATACTGAGAATATAATGATGAGTAAGACATTGATCTGGTCCTCAGAGTCCTTGTGAGCAGTAAATTTGTCCTTAGAAGCCAAAAAAAAAGTGGCATTGAACATAGGAAAAAAATGGGGAAAAGAATTGGAAGATTATACCTGGAAGGGACTGAATTTACTACCATTAGATAAAATTCAAATGAAGGTAAAATTGTTATTAAAATTACTCAATTTGATGTGATAAAGTAAATTGGGCCACTTTTTAAATTTTTATTTTGGGAAAGTGGGAGCCTTGGGGGAAAGTTTGGTTTTTAAGCATCCTACATTTTGGCTTGCTAATACCTGAACTTTTCAATATAAGGAAAAAGGCAGTTGATTATGGATTCACTGGGCTAAACTTCTGAAGTTACAGCTTGTGCAAGGTGCTCTGGAGAATGCCTGGTGGGAGAAGGTAATTTTACCATTAAGATACTTAAGATAGGAGATGCTGGGATAGTTCAATGCATTGAATGCTTGCTTTGCAACTGCGAGATCCAAATATCAAGTCCTGGCCCTGGTCCATGCATACCCACATGTTAAACTGTAGTGCACAACTGGTAACAACCAAGATGGTGGCAAAGGTTCTCACCTCCCATGTGGAAGGCCCCAAGTTCAGTTCCTACCCTGCGTAACCCCAAATCCATCTGTGTGGAATAAAACTATGTCACAACTAATGATGTACAACTATGGAGACTTCTCTAGGCCCACCTCCCTTCTCTCTCTCAGAAAAAAAAAAGAAGAAGCTTACAATAAAGTTGTGACATAGTGGTGGGAAGTGTACACTGTGGTAAATGGCAATAACTGCACAAAAACCTAGAATAAGATAAGAAGGGCCAGCAAAGACAGGTAAAGTAAGGCAATGGAAGAAAGAATTCCTTGCTTGACTGGTACAATTGTGGATGTCTTGGAGGACATGGCTTTGAGCTGGATCTTAAAAACTACTCAAGATTTCCACAGGTAGGGGTGGTTAAGGAAAGAAAATGGGAGAGATTGGTCTATGTAAAGAAAGTAACATAAACAAGGACAGAGAGGCAGGAAAGAGAAAAATCTGTTTCAAAAATGAGAGAAGTCCATTTGGCCAGCACTTCCTGGGAGGTTGTTAAGTAAAGTGGTTAAATGTATCAGGTTTAGAGTCAGAGTCTTACTCGTTGGGTGTAGTGGGTTGAGTTGCCTCCCCCTGCCCCCTCCCCCAAATTTTAGGTTCACCTCAAAATGTGAACTTATTTTGATATAGCGTCTTTATAGATATAATTAAGGATGCCGAGATGAACTCATCCAGGATTTAGGGTGGGCCCTAAATCTAATGAGTGGTTTCTTTGTAAGAGAAAGGAGAGAGAGGGGGGATTTAAACACAGAAGAGATACACAGTGTGGCGGGTGTGTGCAGATGGAGGTAGGTTGGAGTAATACAGCCACAAACGCAGTACTTCGCTGGATACCTGGGACCAGCAGCTGAAGCCTTCTGATGGAGTGTGGCTTACTGATATGTGACTTTAGATTTCTAGCCTCCAGAACTTCAAGAGAATAAACTTCTGTTGTTTTTTTTTGTTGTTTTTTTTTTAATATATATTTTATTTATTTATTTATTTTTGACAGAGGAGAGAGAGAGAGAGAGAGAGAGAGAACTGAATCAGGGAAGCTCCCAGTTCAGCACATGGTTCCGCACGGGCCGGGGCCGGGACTCGATCCTCGGTCCCCGGTGCTGCAAAGTGAGCGCCCAACCCACTGAGCCATCCCGGCTTCCCCAACTTCTGTTGTTTTAAGCCACCAAGTTTATGGTAATATCAGCAGGCCTAGGAAATGAAGTACATCAGGTTATTAAAGGCATGTTATTATACTTAGCCTCTATAAGCCTCAATTTCTTCATCTGGAAAACAAGGATTATACCCATTTTAAAGGATTGTCATAAGCATTAAATTTAAAGTGCTTCATTTTTTATTGTCTCTCTAAGAGGTGGAGAGTGAGTAAACAAGAAGATAAGTTGGGGAGCAATTGTAAAAGATGTCAATTTTTAGGCTGAGAAGTTTGGATATGCTTCAGAAGACGATGTAGATATTTAGATATTTTCAAACACGGGTGTGACAGATCAAGTGGCGCTGCTGTAGGTCATCACCCATGAGAGCTGACCTGGCAGGAACCAGAAAGCATAAGATGCTCTGTGAAGAGCCCAGTGAAGAAGTCATCAGAATCCTTAGCTTACTGTGCTAGGAAATGTGCTCCAGGCAGACAGAAGGAAGTCTGAAAAATAATGGTGGAAGCCTCCCCTCAGAAAGTCCATCTGATGTGCTCATTAGACTTACAGAGCGCACATATCTGGCAATGTCAAAAGTAGAGTTCACAGAGCAATGAGGCCTGATGCCTACAACAGCCAGATGGTGCAAATGATAGAGTAAGAGGAAGAGAGCAGAGTGGGGCAGGCCCAAGTATAAGTCGAGGCCCTGATTACAAGATTACACAGAGTAAGTGTATCGGTTCTGACATTGTGACTCCATAGAAAACAGCCACAAAATAGCAAGAGATCCTAAACCCTTAGCAATTATCAATCTAACTGCTGGGGAAATAAGGAATTTAATATTATGTACCTGGTTTCCTTATAATGTGGCTAGGGAAAAAAGTACACAATCAAGGACTTGAGTTTTTTAGCAAAGGAATACTGTTGTCTCTACAGATGACTGCATGTGCATTGCATGTATGTGTGCTACGTGCCTGAGTGTACGTGTGCATGTATGTGTGGGTGTTGGGGAGGGGTAGAGAATGAAAAGAGAGGGTTTCCCATTAAAGGAAAAGTAGAATAACTTCAATTAGAATAACTTCAGATAACAAATAGACTCATCTTGCTCCACTTTCTAGTATATTCCAAAAATGGGTCTGCATCAGTGATCTTATTTATTTGAGCATCTACCAAGAAAACAGTATTCGAGAGGTGCACACTCTTTCTGAAACTCAAAACAGTAGTAATTCCATTTGCAGCAATTGCAGTCAAATAAGTCAAAGCAAAAGTGTGCCTGAATCTTCTGTTGTACTAAAGCTCTTAACTACTTGTTTAGAAGTTTTTAGAAAAATGAAAACGCAGGAGCACTGACACATAATCTTGTCGTTATCATGCAGTGATCTCAAAGCAGTGGTTTGACTTGGAGAAATCTGGCTACATTTTACATAACTTGAGACTGATTTAAAGTGGATTTTCTTGAAAGGTACCTGCAATTTTATATACATACACATATACATATGTACATCTACATACATACCTACAAATACGTGTACACACACACATGTATTTACAACAGCCTTGTTTAAAGGCAGGGAATAATTGTAATAGAGGTGGCAGATGTTTTTAAATAAATATCTGATGAGGGAATAACAGCCCTCACATGAATGTGGGCAAAGAATACCTTATCAGAGGAGGAAAAATGATGGCAGCATGAGAGGAGATCCCCGATACCTACCTGGGAAGGGACTTATGAGAAGCACTCTCAACTGAGAGAACCACACAATGCAGAACAACACCCAAAGGTTAGAGGAAAAAGGAGAGAGCGGCAGAGGGAAGGGGAAGGAGCAGTTTGGGGACTGGGACGTAGAGCACAGCCAGGGACTGACAAAAGCAAAAAGAGATTGGGGGACTACGGTCAAAGTGGAGCTAGATCAATGGTGGGCTGGAAGCCGAAACCTAAGGAGTGTGGAAGCCCCACAAGACTGTGGACAATTTAACATCCGAACTCCAGGGGCGGCCCAGGGGCGGCACGCAGTGCCCTCATCAGATCACAGAGCCTGAGGTGGAACAGGGACTGTGGAGCAGGATGGCTGCACTTCCAGTGTGGGTGGAGAGAGAGCAGGGCACCAGCTCACAGCAGCTCGGCACCCTGATTTAAAGAGGAGACACAGCTGAGCTCCTAGAGTTGACTGTGAGGGAGCACCTTTTGAAGACAGGGCTCTTGGATTGAGGGCAGTGGCTGGGGGGAGGACTCAGAAACTCAGTGGAGCCACCAGCCACAGCCCCAGGGCCTGGTCACTAACTCTCAGAGGTGACACACCGGGCTGCATTAGATGCGCTTAAAGTGAAAACAACTTGACCTGACGGAGGTCTTAGGGACCCAGTGGAGCCACCAGCTGAGCTGCAGCCCGAGCCACCACCTCTGCACCACTGACCAGGCTGCAGCTGTGTCCCCGCCCACACAGCCTACCGAACCTCAGCCAAGCCCCCACCTGCACCTCTGCCTCGCTGCCGCAGGTGGGCCTGGCTCACAGACTCGATTAAAGTGAAAGCAGCCAATCAGAGGGAAGAAAGACCTGAGCTGCTGAGCCCCGCCCACACTAAACCACCAGCGCCCCTGCTGAAAGAGGAACCTACTATTGTGTCTCAGTCATGCCCTAGCTCCTACTCTCATGCCCTTACCCCAGCTCATACCTTCACTACCCCCACCTTCTAACAGCTAAGACAGCAAATTGAAGAGCAATCTCAGGACACAGAAACTGACTGCTTCCTCCAACCCTCTCCCAAAAACTCCTCCTCCCACAACTGAGCCCATAAGAAAAACTAAAGAGAAGCCCATCTGATAGGCAAACCCCCAGAGGGACAACATACTCATGAGTAAAGCAAAAAGAACCACATCAAACAAAATGCACACCTCATAATCCAAAGCCCCTCTAGGAGATCAGGGGCAGTATTTAGAAAAGGAGCTTGCACACTTGGAATCAAATCTAAGTGAAACAGAATTCAGGGCTACAATACTCAAGACACTCAGAGAGCTCACTCAATGCTGGCAAAGTACCCAGACACAGTTAAATGACCTCAACAAGAAATTGTCTGAGCAAAATGAGTACTTTACCAACAAAATTGAGAAGTTAGAGCAGAACCAAAAGGAACTCCTTGAAATGAAAGGCATCATGG
This sequence comes from Craseonycteris thonglongyai, assembly GCA_004027555.1. Classification (NCBI taxonomy): domain Eukaryota; kingdom Metazoa; phylum Chordata; class Mammalia; order Chiroptera; family Craseonycteridae; genus Craseonycteris; species Craseonycteris thonglongyai. Next base: position 30,786 of record PVKE010017207.1, read on the forward strand.
GAGAGCTGAAAACAGAACTGACCAGCATAGGAAACAGGGCTGACCAGCTACAGGAAAGGGTGAGTGAAATTGAAGATACAAACATGGAAATGTCACAGAGGGAAGAAGAAAGGGAAAGGAAAATCAAGAGAAATGAAAGAGCCCTACAAGAACTTTCTGACTCCATCAGAAAGAACAATATTAGAATAATAGGGGTACCAGAAGGAAGCGAGATGAAATCTTCTCAGAGTCTACTAAAACAAATAGTGGA
>PVKE010017208.1:0-31026 GCA_004027555.1 Craseonycteris thonglongyai
GGTGGGGTGGCGGTAGGGGGATGGGATGGTGGTTGGAGGGGTGGGCGGTCCTCACACTGCACTGCCTGGGGTGACTCAGGCCTGCCCTGCCCTCTCCTCTCTGCTCAAACAGCAGCATCTGGGTTGGGGGTAGGTGTCAGGAAGCTTACTTTACCGAGGTGAGGAATCTAGCAACTTTGAATGAGCAGTTATAAAGCCCCTTTCTTTGAGCTTCTTGGAAAAGTCAACACTTTTTGTTGATGAGCAGGCAAGGGAGGGCTCAGCAGCCGGCACCACTGGCCAGCCAGGGTCACAGAGGCCAGGGTCACGCAGGCCAGGGGTGCTCATCACGTGGGCTGGAAGAGCCACCATCAGCACCAGGTCCATGGGACTCAAATTGCTGCCCTGAATCCTTGCCAGGTGGGGGGCTCTAGGCTGATTCCCTAGATACCGTCTGCCCTGGGCATGGCCATGAAGCTCAGAGAGGGGAGCGTGGCCTTCCTGTGTCAGCAAGTAGCCAGGCTGAGAGTAACAGGGCATCTCCACATCCGCAGGGTCCTGCTCTGCCCCCTCCACCACTCATCCTAGGCCTGCAGGCACCACGCAGACAAGGTGGGGCCACCCACACCCAGTGCCTGACAGGGCTGCCCTGGTTCCTTCACTTCTGGGGTGCACGTTAGAGGATGGGCATTCTGCCCGGGAGCCTTCAGCCGCCTCCAGGTGGCAGCCTGCTGGGACCTGTGAGGGCAGGAACGGCAGGCCACCTGCCACTCCACATGAACGTCACAGGACGAAACGTGCTAACACTCCTGAGACAGCCAGGCCTCCAAATCCAAGCCCCCAGGGCAGGAGACTGGCAGACGGGCAGCCAGCTTCTCTCTTACTGACACCACAGCATTTCCTGGGCTCCTCTTAGGTGGCAGGTGGTGTAGCAGCTGGAGGGAGCAGTGTAAGTAGGTAAGACCTCTGTCCTCAAATCTAGAAAATGCAGACAAATAGATAACAACAAACTGACAGGGAGCAGGAAGGGTGCTCAGGGTGTGTGCACGGGGCTGGGCCCTGCCCCCCAGAGCCCACAGCCTGGTGACAAACCCCTGGTCAATGTGGTACCCTAACAAAGGGACCATGAGGCAGCTGATCCAGGGACACGGGAGCATGTGGGGGGACTAACCCAGGAAGGCTTCCAGGAGGAGGCAGTGCTGAGCTGAAGGGAAGGACGGGGAGCCGGAGCCCTCCAGGTGTGTGTGCATGCACTGGGGCTGTGATGGTGACAGGAGAGGTGGCACCAAGGCAAAGGAAGAAGCAGAAAGACACTCCACCTCCTGTCTGGAGGCCCTGGAGTCACACCACCCCCACCGCGGTCCCTGGATGACGCAGCAGCAGAACCCCTGCTCAAGGAGTCCAGGCCCGGCGCCCACGCAGTGCTTATCTCCACGGTGGCAGGTCCATCCCTAGCCTGTCACTGCCGGGCCTCAGCTTCAACCCCCGTGCTTGGTCTCCCGGTGGCTGGTGGGCATCCGTTATACCACCTAACCTGCTGGACACTGAGCACAGCGCCAGCACACATCCCCCAGGGGTCTGCTCCACACACGTGCCTGCCTCCTGCGTTCAGGGCCCCAGCTTAGAGCAGCTCTGTGGTGTCAAACACTGTAGGAGGCCCAGGGCTGATGAGAAAGTGAAACCCAGGAAGGGAGACGGCCACAGCTACTTGGGTGTGGGGGTACACCTTTGGTTCCTCAGGAATGGAGAAATCCTCCCAGCCCCGGGCTCACCCCCAGCCCAGCCCTGGGCTCACCCACAGCCCTTTCCTTTTCTATCACTCAGGGCTCAGGACCAGCAGGAGGAAGGACTGAACAAGGACACCTGACCATCCTCTCTCTCTGGCCTCAGGAGGAAAAGCCTGCACTGACCAGGGCTGGCAGTGTGCTACGCTGAGTATTCTAAGGGGAGACCTAAACTCCAGGGAAAGTGTGTGTGGTGGATTAGTGGTGCCTGCTTTGGCACAGCTACAGAATCTGAGCCTCAGAGAATGGTAAAGGCTGAAGCAAAGTGGGTCAAGTTCTATGTGAACATGGCAGGAACTGTGAATTCCCCGCAGTGGGTAAGGGAGCAAGGTTAGACTGTCACTGCCTCCCTGATGCCAGGCTCACCCTGGGAAAAAGCTGCAGGTGAAACAGGCAGTCCTAGCAAACAGATCTGGTGAGCTGGTCTCTCCTCATCGCGGGAGTGTGCAACAAACAGACTTCCTCCAGAGAGCAAGAAACTCGGAGCTCTCTTCTTTCACCCAGAGTTTATTCTACAGCAGGAAACTGGGGGAAGGCAACTCAGGACACAGTTGAAAAACTGTTAAGAAACGACCAGTTTATAATGACTAATATCTCAGCAGGAAGTGAAAATCTCAACAGATGGTATCAACTTCATGGCAGCTGCACATGTTGGGGGTGGGCAGGGGCTGGCAGTGGCTTGTCCTCCCCCTCCCCCTCACCAACACCTGATGCAATCCTTTCCACCTTACCACACTCCCCTCCAACGCCTTGTCCTACCCAAGCCCCTCAGCTGGAAATGCACATTGCCTCCTCCATGCCCCCTAAGCCTTGGCATAGTGTATGCTGAATTTGAGGTGACTGGGAACCTCAGGTCTCAGGGGCTGTGCTGTGCTCACCTCGGCCCCTCCCTGCCCCCACAGCCCAGACTCTGCATGTGCTGCCCACACCAGACGCTCACCAACTGCTGGCTAAACTGAAGCAACTGCCCACAGGGAGGAAAGGTCTGGTGAGAGCAGAAGCCTCAGGACCTCGGACAGGCTGAGAGCACACCTCCCAATCTAGAGTTGAGTTTATTTATTCTGAGTGATAATAAATCAAAATGCCTAATAAGCCAGAAGCTACAGGACAGACACTGTGCAGCATCTCACTGAATCCTGACTGGCGGGTCACACTCCTTGTCCACTGGCAACTGGCCTAAGCAAGATGCACTTGATCAAGAAACGTTTTTGGCTGCTGGGGCACCGGTGAGGGGGATAAAGAGGTGCACACCTATGTCATGCTCATGTATATGTGCCCGGAAGTGCTAAGTGCTAAAGGAAAAATAAGACATGCCATGCAGGAGACTGGAGGTGGCCCTGCCTGAGCTTTGAGTCCCTCTCCAGCACTCCAAATGCTTCCTGGGGGCAGACGTCCCATTCGGAAGCCTGTGGAGGCACAAGGAGCTCTACTGTGAGTAACTCACCGCACCAGGGGCTACAGAGGGGCCGATCCTGGGTGTCGGACACAGGCGCTTGGCAACAACTCTCAAGCACCGTGTTGAGGATTCTGAAGCTAGGTCCAGGCGCAGAGGCAGAGAGTGCCATGAGGGATTAGTGATGTCTGGCTGAGCCAGGAATGAAGACACAGTGGCACTCCCTTTGTAACCCACTGTGATAAGCCTGCAACATGTCTGTGGTATGAAGAGCTGAGGGGATGGGTAATTCTCAGTCACTAGCTACACAGCAGTGGACCGAGCTTCCCCTGCTAAACCAGCTTCACTTTCCAGGTCTCCTCCCCTGGTGTGGGCTCCCGAGAGTGGGGGCTGGGACAACCTCTTACTGCCGCCCAGGCCGGGCCCCAGGATGGGCTCATGCAGCATTAGAGAGAACCCATGAAGGGCACAAGTCCCAGGACAGCCTGAACGTGGATTCCAAAGGACAGGGGCAGGAACAGTCCCCAGTGGGGCGCGTACTGTGTGAGGCTCTGAGCTGAAGGCTGAAAAAATAAAAAGCCCCTTTTCTTTTAGAAAAGCAGAGGAAGCTTTCCTTCAGAAGTGGGTAAGGTGGGTGTGAGGACCACTAGAAACCAAGGACACAGGGAGGAGGCAGGAGAACTGAGGCCTGCAGACCCGCCCCAGCACCTGGTCACAAGGCAGGTCCGCAGCTGCTCGGGCCTCCCGCAGGGCCAACAGGGACCCCCCTTCTGGCAAATAAAGGTCCCTCACAGCTGTTCCTAAGCCAGAACCGAGCAGGGTGACAGTGGGTGCCCACCCTACCACCACAGCAAGCGGACTCTGCCAGCCCGAGCCAAAGATGCTGGGAGAAGGTTGGAGCGCACGTTCGTGGAGCGCCTGCTCTGTGCGGTCCTGTCGGCGTGGGGTGTCGGGAAGGACCGCTCGCTCTGCTCCAGCACCGTCCAGTCCACACACATCCTGTGCTCAGGGGGGCAGGTGGCGCTCCAGCGGTACCATCCTGCACAGGAATCCTCCGAGATGCACATGTGGACGTGCCTCGCATCACATGGCCTGGGACAACCCAGCTGGGCGGGAGTCTGAGTCTTCCAACCCCAGAAGTTCACAGTGATTAGCGGGAGGCAGCGTGACACTCAGTGGCCAGGACAGGCTTTCACTGGTCACTTGGGCAGGTGCCCAAGGAGAGGCTGTCAATAAATACGCCAGGCTTCTCGCTCATCCTCAGCAACTGTGTCCTGTCCTCAGAGCCTCCAGATACCTAAGTGCTTCTCTTGGGGCATCTGTGCACCTGGCTCTGGGGGTGGGGGAGGTGGGGGTCTTTGTTTGCATCTGCCTCCTTGGCCACGGTCCTCCATGCTCTGTACACTCATAAACTCTGTTCATTTGTTCACTCACTCAGCACGCATTTACTGAGCCTGGACCTCTTGCAGACAGTGCGCCAGGCGTCAGGGATATGGTGGCGAGTGAAAGCAGATTGGATCCTTGAGCTCCTGGAACGCAGACTCACAGTGGAGGCACCATTTATCAGCCGCTCTGACCAGAGAGCTCAGTGTCAGGAACAGGGCTCCGGAAGGGCACGGGGCAGCTCTAGAGCAGGGGTGCCCAACCTTTTGGCTTCCCTGGGCCACATTGGAAGAAGGACTGTCTTGGGCCACACATAAAATACACTAACACTAATGATAGCTGATGAGCTAAAACAAAAAATTGGAAAAAATCTCATAATGTTTTAAGAAAGTTTACAAATCTGTATTGGACCGTGTCTAAAGCTGTCCTGGGCCCCAGGCTGGACAAGTTTGTTCCAAATCAACATTTCCTGAATGAATGCCCAGGAGAGCCAGCAGCCAGTCACTGCAAATGCCACCTCCCAACCAGGAGCAGAGGGAAGACGCGGGAGAATGGTCTCTATGTGTCCCCCAGCTGGGAAGACAGAGGCGGGTAAGCTGCGGTGCTGGATCAGCCCACGGCTGGCCGCCCTGACACCCCAGGCCTGCTGAGGTAAAAAGGCCTTTTCTGCCAAGTCACACACTGTGGTCCCCCAACCACCAGGCCCAGGAAGATGAGGCCCGATCCTGGGCACGATACAGAACTGCTCTGGGAAGGCTGGCCTGCTGGCCACTCTGATCACAGCTACACACACACACACACACACACACACACACACAGTCTCCCTCCCCCCCCACCCCGGTCTTTTTTTTTTGACAGAGACAGACAGAGAGAAGGGGGAGGGCCTAGAGCAGTCTCCATAGTTGACATTAGTTTTCCATATAGTTTCATCCACAGGTGGGCGCGGGGCTGCGCGGGGCTGTGCAGGGCAGGAACTGGGCCAGGAGCCTCCCACATGGGCCCCGGCAAGAACTGAACTGGGGGCACATTCCAGCTCAGCATGTGGGTCCACACGGGCCAGGGCCAGGATTCGATCCTCGGTCCCCGGGCTTCAAAGCGAGCACTTAACCCGCTGAGCCATCCCAGCTTCCCACCACTGGTCATCTTACACCAGCACAGACACCTACCCCTCTGCACAGAGGGGCTCTCAGCTTGTATCCACTGAGACACTGCTCTTTGCTAGAAGAGAAAAAAATAGAGTAATCTGCCACATCAGACGAGATAAAACATACCCTCTGGCCTCATGGAAATTACCATCTCATTAGAAAGACACACACATGTGGAAATGATCAGTGGGTGAGGCCATCAGCTATAACAAGGCACTGATTGTGCGACACAGATAGGAAACAAGTGGTTAAGGAAGAGCAAAGCCACAGGCTGCGAGGTCACTACAGCCAGCAGGCATGGTGGAAGAAGCCCTGAGTTGGATGGACAGGCGGCAGGGCAGAGAGGAGGGGGGGCAGGGGGTACAGAAAAGAGGAGTCCACCCACCCCACCCCCAGGGAACCCTGGGGCCATCACCAGGTTTGCTAAAACTAGCTTGGGGGAAGGGGGAGTGCTGGACCTGACATGCACAGAACTGGGTTAATTATTAATCATAATTCTTGGCTCATGACACTCCTCTATGGTCACACATGGCTCACTTTCATTTAGTTACTTCTCACAATGTAATAACCACCTGCAAACCCACCACCGAACAAAGGCTGGGACCTTGACAACAACCTACATCTAACCAGACAGTGCCCCCACCTACCCCGCGGCCTCCCAGCCAAGATGTCATTGACCTGAACACATTCCTTCCATCTCTTTCTTACAGTTTTACTGCATCAGTGAATATTCCTAAAAATTCCATTTATTTTAGTTGCTCTAAACTTTAGGAGAAAAGGAACAGTGCTGAATGTAATCTTTGGGAACCCCTGCTCTTTTCACCTAGTGTTTATCATGCTGCTAAAATCCATCTACATGACTGCGTGTCGCTGTAATTTGTTTGGACAGCTGTATAATATTCCATTGTGCGGTCACGGCTCAGTGCATTCATCCATTCCCCCACTGATGGGCATCTGGGCTATTTCCAGGCTTTTGCTGTGAACCGAAAATCCGTGAACATTCCTGCACAAGTCTCCCAGCGTCATGTGCAGGAATCTCTCTCGGGTAGACACCTAGGCACGAACCGGGCTCGCTGGAGGGTGTGTGGATGGTGACCTCGAGGCATTACGACAGAATGCTTTCCAAAGTGACTGCGCCAATTTGCATGCCCTCTGGCAGTGGATGAGAAACCGAGCAGCGCACACTTATGACACACAGGAGTTCACCAAGAGCCTGACCCTTCCCAACGCCTCCGTGTGAGCACCCCCTTCACCACGACGCTGACCAGCATAATGAATGCGTGGGTCTTGACCTCCAGCCAACCTGACTCTACAACCCAGTGCTCCTCCCACCAAGGCCTCCCACTCAACAAGCCAGCTCTTGCCAGAGAAGAGGCTGAAAGGGCAAGGACAGCGTTGCAGGCAGAGGATTACATCAAGGACACCTCAAGGAAGTCAAGTTCAGGGTCAAGGGCTGAAACACAGATAACCCCAGGACAGGATCCAGTCTTTGACAACCAGGGCTAGGGAATGGGCCCAGGGGATGAGCCACTGTGAGCTATGACTGCTCTTGTATGGCCAGTGTTTCCTCAGTTACTTACCGCCCCTGACTCCAGCCCACGTGAGCAGGATGGTGACGGTGCCACACCAGAATGTACCGCAGCACAAGCCCACCTGCTACTCCATTTGAGCATCTGCTCTCCTTCTTGGCTGAGGAGGCGGGTGCGAGCAATGCACTTCCACAGCCAGGTCTGGGCCTCCCACTAGAGTGTCTCACTCATCCCCATTTCCAGCAGGCTTGCTTGAAACCAGTGTGCAAAACTGAACTTTCTCTGCCCTTAAGAAGTTTAATTACTGAGAATAGGGGATGCCAACATAGCTCAGTGGTTGCCTTGCAATCATAAGGTCTGGGGTTCAATTCCCAGCCCCGGCCAGTGCAAACCCATATCAGAACAACTGGTAACCGCCAGGATGGCTCAGGGGTGAAGGTTCTCACCTGCCATGCAGGAGCCCCCCAGTTCGGTTCTCACCCCTCATGGCCTCACATCCACCTGTGTGTAGTGAAACCATGTCACAACTAATGATGTGCAGCCATGGAGGTTGCTGTAGGCCCTCTTTTCTCTCTCTCTCTCACCTTCTCTCAAACAATAAAATAAATCTTGAAAAAGGAAAAAAAGAAAATTTATGAAGGCAAAGGGTTTTGGGGTTGAATTTAAGTGTTATGGGATGTCAGAACGGGGTGAGATGGTTGGGGTGTGGACAGGCCCCTGTGAGAAAGCATCTCCATGCTATGGGTTGGGATCCTGAAAGTCCCCTTTTCCTGGGGCTCACCTTCCAGCTTCTAGTGTGCTCTGGAGACAGGCAGGGCCCCTCCCCACATCATTCACGCCCTTGTGTTTTTGTCTTCACACATAGATGCTCAATGTTTGTCCAACAAAAACAAAACTCATCACTATTTACACCAGAGTACCCAAAACCACTGTAAAATGTTCTTGATAGAATTCCAGTCATTTGGGGTTAGTATACTGCAAGTTTTCAGAAAATGTTACATAAAGACATACATCTGACTCTCCAATAAAAGAGAGAAAGAAAGAAAGAAAAAAAAAGAAAAAAAGAAAGGAAAGAAAGGAAGGAGAGATAGAAAGAAAGAGAGAGAAAGAACTAGCGAACCATGTCTTGTGCTCAACAGCAAGAGAGGAAGCAAGGAAGTAAGGGCAAAGTGCTGGCATGTGAATCAGGCATGCGTCTCTAAGTAGGTAAAGCAGTCTTATGAAAGAGCCCTACACACTTTCAAAGCGTTGTGGAATTTTTCAAATGCAAATAAAAGGAGAGACAACAGTACAATAAGCCTCCATATACCCATCACTTCAATTCAACAATAAGCAAGATCTGCTTCATCCACCTTTCCCCCCTTTGTTATAAAGCACAATGACTTTAAAGGAAACTCCAGCACCTGTCATTTCACCCGTCCATCAGAATGCATCTCTAAAGTACACTGTGGCATTTTCTCACATAACCACAATCACACACATTAAACATTTCCCCCCCGAGTGCTTCTTAAAATGAAGCACTGTGCATGGTTTTGGAGAGAAGCCAGCCCAGCAGTGGGGCAGGGACAAGGGGGGAAGGCAAAGCACAGAGATAGAATGATATTGGGGAACCCGACAGACTGACCCTCCAGGGAGGGTTTCTGATCTGCACGCCCCAAGTAGGTTTGCTTTCTGCCTTCCATGACCTGATGACTGGTCAAGGGAAATGTGAAATTGGGGACTGAGGACACGCAAGGTATAGTCACATGGCTGATGGAAACATCAAGCAACTCTTATTAAGTGCCAAGCTGCCTCCCTGTCCAGTGGGGAAAATGAGCTAAAAACCAAGACAAGAAGCAGTGCCCTGATCACCCTTTAACCTGCTGAGAGCTACTGCTCCCACCATGAAAAACGTCAAGGCTGCCTCACACAGTGGCTCCTGGCTACCCAGCAGTCACAGGTTCAGGGGCTCTCTCGGTGGGGACACCCACCTGTCCTAAGAAGGGGGCTGAGCCACCAGACCCACCACATGTTAACAAAGGGGCTGCACGGGGCTCTAACCTAAGGTGACCAGATTTTAACATTGGTAAAGCGGGACACCATTGACCAGGGGGCGGGGAGGGGGTTCTTGATTAAAAATTGGGTCTATCTCCTGCCGTTCCCTAGCTTGTCGTGCATGCTTTCCAAAAACCGGGACTTTTTAAAAACGCCGCAGGACGCAGGACAAATTGTTAAAAATCGAGACTGTCCTGCCAAAAGCGGAACATCTGGTCACCTTACTCTAACCACATGTCTCAGGAACACCAGTGCACACACAGGTGCTGGGGACATGGCAGGAGTGACAAACCAGCCGGCAAACATGGGCAGTCTTGTGAGCTTAGGGTTGTATCTTCTCTGCACTGTCTATACCCATGAAGTTACACACTCTTCTTGCTACTGACACATCAGGAGAGAGGGGCGGGCGGCCTTCCTGCCAAGGAGGGGCCTACCCCGGAAGGCCTCCTCTGCTCTCTCCAACTCAAGCCCACCTCCCCGTGTCCTTGCTGATTCCTCTACGCTGTTTTCCACACAGCCTTCCTGTCAGGGCCAGTCTGCTGTCTTCCCCTCCCTGTTCACACTGTACATCTGGCCTCTCTCACTAGATGGGTTCCACAGTGTCAGGGTGGTCAGAAAAGCACTGGATAGAGATTCAGCAGCCTCAGGTCCTAGTTCTAAATCCACCTTCCAACACAGCGACAAGTCCCAGTGTCTCTGGGCCTTACTTTGTTCATCGATAGAGTTAGAGATAACAAACACTGTGAAGGGAACACTACTATCCTCTCCTTATCCCACCTCCTGGCAGACATCACTAATCGAATACAGCACTCTTTCCCACAGATCCCACGTCACCTCCTATCCCTTCTCAACACAGCACCCTAGGCAGCCACAACGAATCCATCTGCACCCAGAGCAAACCTACCTGCTATCCCTGGAGGAGATGGTTCCTAAGGACACGGTAAGTATGGTGGGCCCCACAACAAAGCACCTAGAGACCATGCAGAATGGGAACAAGTAATTCTTCCCCCAGTGTCCAGATTCTGAATTGCTGATTTTGTTAGAAATCACAGACTCTGAAGGATTCTTCAAAAGAAAAAGCCCTTACAAAGCTGGCTATCTCCAGTGCAGCCTCTGCCTTGGCTATTTTCTTTTTAGATTTATTTCCATTGTTTTTGACAGAGAGAGAGACACAGAGATACAGAAAAAGAGAGAGAGAGAGAGAAGGGGGAGGACCCAGAACAATCTCCATAGTTGCACATCATTGGTTTTTCCACATAGTTTCATTCCACAGGTGGGAGGGGCTGCACAGGACAGAAACTGGGCCTGGGTCTCACCCCAGTGAGAACTGAACTGGGGGAATGCCCCAGCTCAGCACATGGGTCTGCAGGGGCCGGGGCCGGGGCCAGGATTCGATCCTTGGTCCCCAGGGCTGCAAAGTGAGCGCTCAACCCACTAAGCCATCCTGGCTTCCCCTTGGCTATTTTCTAAAGCACCTTAACCCTGCTTTCCCCAGAGCAGGGACAACACAGCTTGTCTCTCCATCCCTGCTCACGGCCCAGCGTCAAGCCCAATTCACATTCGGCCCTGAGGAAGCCATCCAGCAGGTGAGGGAGACAGAACGAAGCAGGAGACACAGCCACTGAGGCTGGGAGATCAAACCCAGCTTGCCTTCAGCCTGAGACGTGGGTGCAGGCACGAGCAGATGCCTCTCCAGTCCCACAGGCCTGGTCTACAGAAAACTCAGGGGCAAGAGGCCACAGCCTTCTGGAACACCGGGCACAGGCTCAGCCACATCCTCCAAACCTGCCCCCACTGCCAGGTGCAAAGCCCGACTTGTCCCTCTCAGGACACAAGGCATCTCCTGACTGTGATGTTTTAACAACCTGTGGCACAGTCCAGAGAGGAGGTGGTCACCCTCTTCCCCCTGGGAAAAGAACGAGGACCTGACTCCTGACATGGCTGCCCTCTGCCCTCCACAGCTAGGGCTCTCCTCCCACCTGGCAGCTCCTACTGATCCTGACCAGTCTCGAAGGTCGGGTCAGACTCCCACTGAAGGACACAATGCTGTGGCCTCCTTCCACGCTCCATTGCACCCTCTCCTCAGCACCTGTCAACTGCCCAAGCTCCAGGGCCTCCTCTCAAACCCACGAAAAGCTTCAAGCCTCCTTCTCCCCGTCACCAGCTCAGAGCTGGGGTCAGGTCAGAGTCACCCCTGTGCCCCAACTCTGCTGGGTGCCTGGAGCAGTCAGGTGGACAGAAAAGCTCATCTCCCCAGGGGTCCACCAAACTCCACCCCCACCCCCAACCTCGCTCCAGTGTGTGTGTGTGTGGGGGGTGGGCTGGGAACTTCAGGGGGCCATCAAGGGCCCCAGGCAAGACTGGCTTCCTTTGATCAAGACCTCATCCCCAACACCAAGGAAAGGCAAGGCCCTGCTCCTCATTCTCCTTGTGCACTCCAGCGTTAAGGAGCTGGAGGGAGGAGGGGCCCAGGGTCACTCTGCCTCCTCAAAGGTCCAGTAACTTATTAAGCCCCCGTCCTTACTTGCTGAGGATACCCGCAGAGGTATCTGTTTACTTTGTAAAACCAGTTCTCGCTGCTTAAGGATGGTGTGGGGTTTGGTGAATGGCAGTGGGAAACCAGACACCCTGGGAACAGCACCATTCGTGGGGACATGAAGAGCTGGGAAAAGACACAAGCACTCCTGCAGGTTATAAACCGTTTTACTGTCGGCACTGTGCTGAGACGGGGAGCTGGAGTCGTCCATGGAGAAGACATACCACGGAAATGTGATCGCCTCAAACCACAGGATGCCTGTTTTTTGTTTTGTTTTCCCCAGTGAGACAGAAATAAATTTATATGTGTGTATAAACTTCCAGGAGCAGGTGATGCTGTGAAACCTGCAGAAAGGCAGCATCCCTGTTTCCAATATGAAGGGCGATTCTGTACCTGTGTGAGGAAAGGCATTCTGGAGCATCATACCTGGGGACCATATGCACTGGTGCATTTTGGGAAGACATTCTGAGGACACCACACCTGGGGACCCCAGTGCACTGGTGCAACTTGGGAAGACTGAGGTGAGAGAATCAATGCACGAAACTCACGCCACGAGGATCATCCAAGTTTTCTCAGGAGGAAAGACCCTGACCTTCACCACAGTGCTGTGAACCACACACCAGCACAGGGAAGGAAATGTGGCTCCCTATTCTCCCACCGCACACATCGGACCCCACCAGCCACTCTCTCCTACACTTTCAGCAGCTCCGAGGGCCAGCTGGTAAATGTGCTCATCAGTGTGCTGCTAACAAGCCACACGCTGCACTCTGGGCCCTGTCACCCTCACGCCCCTCTCTCTCCCTGGTCATGCACAACCCCCAGGTGGACCCAGCCCACTGGTGTGCCCTCAGTCACCACAGAGCCCCAGGGGAGGACACATGGCTACATCTGGTGATGCCCCAAATTCTACCCCTCAAATCCACAGCATGGGGGTGGCTCTTGGGTCACCATCCACCCAACATCAAAGGACCATCCAGTCCCTACTCTCTAAAGACAAACGATTTCTTTGTTTTCTTTCAAAGTAACTTGTCCGCATGAAGCAATGCAATGTGATCACCTAGATTCCCAAAAGCCTTTTGGTGGTGAGGCCAGCACCCACAAATCCTCCCCTTGTCCACCAGGAGCACAGCACCCTCAGCTGGTCCTGCTCTGAGGTTTAGGTTCACAGGTGTGCAGGACCCCACACAGAATCCGGTTTAAAAGTGCAGACCTGGGGTTTTAGCTACAGGACCTGGGATATTTCTAACAATCTCTGAAAAAAAGAAACCTATCAACAAATGTCACCCAACCACAGCCTGGGTCCCAGAAACCTTTCCGTCTCTCTCCCATCCCCAGAGCCGTCTTGTCCCACTGAAACAAGGAACGTGAACACCAGACCTGCCCTCCCGGGGCTGCCCTCCCCACCACCTCCCGTCCTGACAGACAGCAGCACCCAGACACGCAGCATGAAGGGGGGAGCCACCCACAGCCTCAGGGAGACAGGGAGCCCTTGGGCGCAAAGCAGCAAGGTGCCCGGCATGCCCAGCCCTCCAACGTAGGGATTTCCATCCCCAGCTGGCCCACAGAAAACCTTTGTCTGCAGATGAGATGGTAGGGGGCTCTGAGCTCAGAAGCTGGTGCCCTTCCTGGGGAGTCCAGGGTGCCAAACTGTCACCTGCATACGCTGGGGTCTTTAAGATCCACTTTTGTTCTCAATGGTATACCAGGTTTGCTGCTTATTAAGCACACCTCCTGCTACTTGCTCATCTCCTAGACAACTGTCCGTCCATGTGCATCTTTATTTCAGAGGCCACACGGCACAGAAGAAAACACTGCACCGGGGGCAGAAAAGCCTGCGCTCCACTAGCTGTGTGTGACCCTGAGCCAGCCACTTAACACCCTAGGCCTCATTTCCTCATCTGCAAAATGGGGTAGTAAGACCTCATACATTTCACAGATCTTTCGATGACTGAGCATTCTCTCGCCTATGATGAATCTACAGTTAAAAAAGTAAGCACAGCCAACAGACTCGTGTCAGGGCCAAAGGGGTTTTTGTATATTTGCACACGCATGCATACACACACTCACTATGGTCACATCTTGATTCCTCACTGCTCTGGTAACTGAGGCCAGTCTCTGTGTTTTCTGCCCACGCAGCCTGTGTGGCATGCTGTGGACTTCCCATGGTGCCCACATTATGGTGTGGGGTGTGACTTCAAATGGAGGAACCCTTGCCAACTCCCAGGGCTGCACTCTTCCTCCTCATGCCCAGCGTCTGGATGACCTGAGGGACCCAGAGCTCTGCTGTCACGAGCTATGAGCCAGTCTAGTCCCCTAGGCCGCCTGTGGGCCTTACAACCAACTATGCACCTCTGCCAGAAACGGCGGCCAGAACACACTGCACCAGGCCAATTGCAGGCATCCTCTACCACCCAATGGGAGAATGGCGGTGGCTGCCGCCGATACTTACATGTTAAACGCCAGGAGCTCTTCCAAGTGTTTTAAATATATTGACTTATTTATCCTCAGTGCTACATTGTTGTGATTCACATTTTATAAATGGGAAAACTGAGGCACAAAGAAGTAGAGTGACCAGGCCTAAGGTGATATCAACTTTTGGTGCAACTGTTCACATCAAAAAATGCATGTTTTCTGGGATGCCAGGATAGCTCAGCAGATTGAGCACTTATCTTCCAACCATGAGGTCCAGGGATCGAATCCAGCCCTGGCCCATGCAAGCCCATGTGCTGAACTGCAGCACAACTGGTAACCACTGGGATGGCAGCACAGGTTCTCACCTCCCACGTGGGAGGCCCTTAGGTCAGTTCCCACCCTGCTCAGCCCCACATCCACCTGGGTTGAACTGTGGAGACTGTTCTGGACCCTCCCCTCTTCTCTCTCTTATGCTTTCTTTCTCTTTCTCTCTCACCTCTCAAAAACAATAAAAAAAAATATACATATATTTTTTAATTCATGGTTTCTGACGCAAGGACTTGTGTTGAAAAAGCAAATGAACTGTAGGGCTGGAAACACAAAATGTTTATGCAAACATTATTTAACTCATTTGCAGATTCTGCTGTCAGTTTCAGCTCTGAATCTGGTGAAGGTGATTCCGAGTGGTGCGCACACAGTAGGTGCTCAGCAGAGGAAAGAACCTGAGAAGCAGGCAGGCAGCCAGCCTGGAGCTGCATGATGACTCAGGGACAAGGAGCATCCAGGGTTTTCTGCAAAGGAGCTCAATCAATGGGCCTAGAAGAATCTGACACTCTGGAACAACTTCTACAGGATGGCTGAGACTTAAAACAAGATAATCACACCATGTGGTAACTAAACCAGGAGCAATAAACTCACTTAAAAACTACCTCCAAGGTCTCTAACAACAGAATGTTTTCTAGCCCTATCACTGGGGATGGAGGAGGGGGTGAGGGCTCTAAGACAAGCCAGTCAAGTTCAAAGGCCTGTGCTGGAAGGGGAGCGCCTGGAGACCACGCCTGGGCTGCCTGGGGAGGCCCAGCAAAGGGGCTCAGGAGATGTTTATGGTTCCAGGGCACCTTCCCAAGAGATCCAGCTCAGGCCAAGACCCCTGGGCAGCACACATCGTAGGAGTCACATTCTACAAAATCTCTCCAGCTGCCACGTGTGTTTACGGTAAGTGCTTTCTATTCCCCCAAAGTTCCAAAGCCAGATGCAAATAGAAACACCCAAGCTGCCTTGCCCTGGCTTGTTAGGCTGGGAAAAGCACAGGAAGCACACTTAAGATGTTTTCCAGTGGGTCTGTCCACAAGTGTGCGAGCAAGCCAGGGCTACCACAGCGACATGCTACTCGGCCTTCCGCAGCCTCATGAAGACCCTGACAGAAGCCCGGCAGGAAGCAAGGGGAGAAAGCGACCTTAGGGGACAGGAGCCCAGACCTCTGGTCCTGCACACACAACCTCTCAGTGGCCCCTCGTGTTTTCCCGTTTGTTCAGTAGGTTGTAGTCTGAACAAGATCAGTACTTCTCAGCCCGGCTGCACATGAGAACCATCTCATTAGAAGCATCTAAGGGGAAGCCGGGATGGCTCAGTGGGTTAAGTGCTCACTTTGCAGCGCCAGGGACCAGGGATCGAGTCCCAGCCCCGGCCCGTGCGGAACCATATGCTGAACTGGGAGCTCCCCCAGTTCAGTTCTCTGTCTCTGTCTCTGTATCTCTCTCTCTGTCAAAAATAAAAATAAATAAATAAAATATATTAGAAGCATCTAAGAGAGCTTTGAAATCAAGCTTGGCCAATTGGTGGCCCAGGACACCTTGGAATGCAGCCCAACACAAATTCATACACGTAAAACGTTCTGAGATTTTTCTTTTGGCGATATTTTTTCCCTTAGTTCATCAGCAAATCATTAGTGCTATATATTTTATGTGTGGCCCCAAACAATTCTTCTTCCAATGTGGCCCAGGGAAGCCAAAATGTTGACCACCCCTATTTTAAACAATACAGACACCCAAACCCACTGGACCAGTTAAATCAGAATCTCTCAGTCTGGCGTGGGGACTGACGGGGTGAGAACCACCACACTGGGCCACTCCTCATGTCCTTTCCAACTTCAACATCCCACCAGCCATAGGACTGTTCTGAAACAACCCTCCTTAGAGTCACCTGAGCCTTAACCACACAAAGGGACGTTTGTCAAGCCCCAGGGATGTCCCAAGCACAACTCCGGCCAGCAAATGGGAGAGATTCAGGTGGTAAGTGAGCACCAACTAACCTATGACCAGATGTGTCACGTCAGGTGGGAGCCGGGTTCCAGCTCTGCTATTAGGCAGTGTGTGTGTGGCCACCACCAAGCCCCTCTCGCTTGTCTTGCTGCCCCGCCCCAATGTCCTCCATGTACACTATCGGACTGGGCCTTGGGACTCGGCCACCAGACCAACTCCACTGCTCCCGTGCTGGTTCTAGCCACTGGGCCTCAGGCACTCCGCGTCCAGGCGGCACTAAGGTGTCTGCCACTCTGCCACAGCAGCTCTAGGTCCTGCCTGAGGGCCTGGCCTTGCCTGTGTCACACAAGCTACCGCAACCTTGAAGAACAGATTGTGACTGTGTCTGCTGCTCAGGGCTTAGCTCATGCTCACTATGAGAGCTCACACTGATCTATAAACAAGAAACACACATGGCAAGCTGTCAGCCACTGGTGCAACACAGAAGATGACCAAAAGAGGATAGACACACTCCAACACACGATGTTTCAACCAAATAAAGACAGAGGGCGGTTCTCACAGTGGGCTGTGCCTCAGATGTGCCCTTGGGGAGGAAGGTGTTAAGTCCTCCCCCTCGGCGGCTGCGGTGAAGGACTTCCTCAGGTATTAATAGCCCTCAGCTGTCCCCACAAAAGCTACAGATTCCCTTCCCAGGGAAGGGCCCAAGGACCGTGAACGATGAACCACTTCAGTGTGCTGAGGTGACAGGATGGTGGGGGAGGACCTGCCTTCTCTCTCTTTATGCAAAGACTTGTTCTGACTGCTATCATTTATGTGATAAAAACAGAAGGCAGAAAAGCAAGCATACAGGTTCCTGATTCTGTGCAGTGGGCCACATTCTCCTTTGGGGGAAGGCATTTCCAGATGCAAAAGCACCTCTCTCCCAGCAACTGCTCCCCAGCCCAAGGCAGGCTGTTAGCCTGGATGCCAAAACAGCAGAGCCAAGGACAGTGAAGCATGCAGGGAGAACTGCTGTCCTCCACCCGGAAAGGGGTCAAACTAGTTCATTTTAAGGCCTCAGCAGCGAACGGCCAAGTCGAGTAGGGCCTTTCCAGGCCAGGTGGGGGTAGGTGAGGTGAGAAAAAAAAAATGACTCCCTCACCCCCCATCCAGACACTAAAGTGGGAACTGGGGACTGTGTGCCATGACCCTGCATCCACCTTCCTCTTCACCCTCCTCAGCTTTGTCAGGGGAGTCGCCAACAGCTCCCCTAGACAGATGAGATTCCAAGTTCAAAGCTGAAGTCACTGACCTAGACCCAAAAGCCTTCAAGAGGAAAGGGATGCTTCCGTGCCTGACAGTTTAATCCCTGTTTGATTTAAGAATGAACTTCTAAAAAGTCCTCAGATCCCAGAACTGTCCATCATCAAAAGGAGTATCTTGGCTGCCGGGACTTAAGATTAATTGCTTCGACGTGGAAAAACCCTTATGCTGACTCTAAGGGAAAAGGTTTTTCCTTTAAAACAAACAAGAAAAGAAAGGGGCGGGGGGAGACGTTGGAAAAATGCTGACTGATCCCGCTCAACTAGCCAGGCATGGTCACTTACACAGTTCTAAAGCTGGGGCCAGGGTTTCAAACCGTTTACGATTAACATCATGTACATTCTTATTATATGCCCTCTTCACTCCTCTAGAAAATATGAGACCATATGTTCCATAAAAACCTTCTATATAATTTATGCTTTTAGTATCTCCACCTCATTACCATATTACAGAGGGTGGGAACCCATGTAATTCAGTGCAACACTCAGAGCATGGCACATGCTCCGTGCTAACTGCAGAAATGACACAAGCCAGCATCCCAGATGCACCCGTGTAATCCTGCAGAAAACCCTGGGGCTATAATGCAGAGGTTACCCCAGAGCACTCATCTGAAGCTTCCTGGTTTTCTAACTGGCTGTTCTCAAATCCTCACTGCCAGACCCTAGGAGGTAAAGCCCACAGCTACCCCTACCACATCCTCCTGAAGCTTCCACCAAAACCACCTTCCAGGTACCACGCACAACGAACCAGCAGCTGGCCTCATTCTGTGCCAGGATATTCCCAGAGCCTACACGACTTAAAAACAAACAGAAATCCAAACCTACACAGAGATTCCCAAAGCCCAGAGGAGTGGCCACACCCTGCTTCCTTTGCCTGAGTCGCAGGTCACCTATCTGAACCAGGGAGTGGAGAGAAGCGAGAGGGGCCTCCAGAAGCAAGGCCTCCAGAAGCAAGGCCTCCGTTCAGTCTTCTTTCAGGTAAAACTTTAGTGGAATGCACATAACACGAAACCACAGGAAATACGCACTAACATGTACCAAGTGGAAAGGTCATCAGTGTTAAGTACATTCACGTTATTGCACCAATCTCCAGAATTATTTTCATCTTGCAGAATGAAAACTCTGATTTTAATGGGTTAAGCAATAACTCCCCATTCCCTCTCCCTGGGTCCCTGGTAACCACTATTCTACTTCTGTTGCTATGATTCTGATTACTCTAGAGGTTGCTCATGTAAATGGACCCTACAGTATTGGTCTTCTTGTGACTACCGTAGCTTATTTCACTCAGCATAACATACTCCAGGTTCATCCATGACATAGCACGTGTCAGTTTCCTTCCTTTCTAAGGCTGAACGACATTCCACTGTGTGTGTGTGTGTGTGTGTGTGTGCGTGCGCACACACATTTTGTTAATCTGTTCACCCACTGATGGACACTAGGGTGCTTCCACCTTCTGGCTTTTGTGAATGTTGCTGCTATGAACATGGGTGCTGTTCCTTGCTTTTAAAAGTCGAAGATGATTTCTAAAATCAGGCAGCTTCCAAAAAGACTAAAAGTTAGATTTCCTGAGCATACCATATTCCTTTTTATTTTTTCATTTTTAATCTATTCTGGACCTTAAAGTCAAGTTTACCCCCTCATTCTTTCTAAGCTCTTTCCAATCAAATCTGAGCACACACTTGAATTTCAAAGTCATATCATGAATGCCACCTCCCATGTCCACCTGGCTGCTCCCCACCCTCCGAGGCCCCCACAGCAGCTGCTCCCAGTGACCTTGGTCCAGCCAACCTGGCTCTCTCCAGGGTTCAGGCCCTCCCTTCCTGTACCTGCAAGGCATTCAAACAGACCCATGAATTTAAATGCCCTAAAGGGGTGGGTGATCTTTGGCTTTGGATCGCTCCTTCCTACCATGTGCTCCCCAATACTCAGTCCAGTTAATTTGGAGGACTTTGGAGCTCTGAGGTCCTGACTTCAACCTCCCCAGAGTAAGGGAGGAGGCCTGTCAGAACTAGAGGGGAATCCTTTCACAGGGAAAAAGAAAGGAGGAAGGCTTCACTGGTCACATTGACAATTACTTCGTTTAGAGAGGCTTTTTGAGTTTAAAAGGATGTGATTAAAAGGCTTGTCAAAGTGCCTTTGCCTTTAGAAATCAATGTACCTCAGCTTTTGAACCCCAGGGTCAATAAAGACCCAGAGTTTCACTCCAGGCGATGCGTTAAAGAAGGAACATTAGAGGGTGGCTCACGTCAGCCGGTGCTGGGGAGTTCTCAGGCTGGTGCCAGGCTCCAGGGCTGCAGGGCAGGCCAGCCACTGAGCTGCTTCTTTCTGACACAGTTCAGGGGACCACAGCAGGGGATACATGCAAAGTAACAGCAAGTATTAGCGCAGCACCTAGACCCTGGGGGTGGGGTGGGGGGTGGCAAAGGCAGCCCACTAGAGTTCCTGCCCTGAGAAGCTTGGGAAATGGTCGGGACACAGAGAAAGCAGGTGATGATGGTGGTAATAAAATAATTATCTTCACAGGGGCAGATAAGGGGCTGCAGGCAGGCACAACCACCCAGAGAGTCCATCCTGTTACCATCCCCATGTGACACGGAACCGGTTTGGAGGGGTCAGCTTGGCCACATGGTGTTGGGGGAGTCCAACTTGTGCACAGGAAACGAGGAGCCCCTGGACAGGCCTACTGTGTGCAGGACGGACAGAAGGACCCTGTCCCGAGGCCCCTGGGGAGTTGGGTGAGGGGCAGACTTGGTAAAAGCAGGCTGCAAGGAGTTCACCCCACAAAGGAAGAAGTGGGGGTCACAGTAGGGGATGAAGAGAGAAACAGGGTAGATCCGTGCACCTCAGTCCTCCCAGGTGTCCTGCAGCCTGTCCTCACCTGCACTCCTCTGAAAGTTTGGACAAGCTGTTGTGGCTTAACGGCCCCAGGTGGCTGACGAGCCTAGAGTTACTAGAAACCACCAGCCCTTCTCTCTCTTGGCATCTTAGGCTTAGACATCCACAGCCGTAACCCAGTCCATTCCATCAGGAAAACCCAATTTTGTAAGCTCTACTCTGTAAAACTCAAATGTTACAAATTCTCACCCCAAAAAGGGGGCAGGGGTCGTGGTGGGCAGGGAGTAGAATTCCAACTTTGTACAGAAAGTGCCAAAACTGCTTTCAAGTTTCTGATACCGTAAATAGCCACAATTCTACCATTTAAAAGGGAAATAAACTATTCTGACTGGCTCCCACAACAGGCACATGAACCTATTTAGTTGCTGTGGTTTGGAAAGGAGGCATTTATTTTTAGTTTTAAAGTCCTTAAGCCTAAACATTAGAAAGCTCAAGGGAGCCAAGCTGGCTAGACAAAGTTGAAAACAATCAACTAATTTCCACCCCCCAGGGCCTGAGCCTCTCCTACCTGACAGATGGCATCTCCATCAACAAAGCAAACAGCACATGCAGGTTGGTGTGAAAGCAGCAGGGGACCCTGTAAGAGTTCGATTCAAAGGCTCCAGCTGACCCCCCACCCCCCATCACCTCCAACAGTGCCCCCACTGACCCCCAAAAAGTGAGGTCCTGAGTACCCAGTATGTGTCAGGCACTCAAGGGGCACAGGCCGAATAAGGCAGGGCCCTGTCTGCCAATTATTCAACAGTCTAGAGAGGGCAACAGGTCAGGGACCTTTGTAGGATCATTTTAGCCTCGAGATAGGGTCCCTGGCCTGGCCCAGTACAACAATGTGGTTTTCTGAAAGCGATGACTTCGTTTCAGAATGGCTTCCATTGTTCTGCATCTTGTCACTAACATACTCTGACTGGAGATGGTGAGAGACAAATGGAGACAAAGATGCAGTGCCTGCTTTTAAAGGAGCTTCATTACTGGGGGCAGATAAAGGCTTCTGAGAGATGCTCAGTACGCTGGGAGCACACACAAAGCTCAGCCAGGAGGAAGACGTGGACGGTGGAAGTCAGGCACACGTGTGCATATGTGCCAGACAAATCCACACAACCCAGAGAGCATAGCTCACACCTGAAAGAGCCCTTCCCTAACACGCTCGCTAATAATAAATGAACGAAGCACAACCCAGAGAAACAGGTCCGCCCACAGCCCCATTAGATGGGGGGCATCTGACCCTCAACACGAGCAGGTACCCGTGCACGGCCCCACTCAACCCTCCCTGCAGTTCACGAGGCTGGCACTATTAAAGATGAAGTTACCCAGGGCTACAAGCTGAGTGCTGAGCTCAAAGGAAGCCACGCCTCTCCCTTGTGCCTCTGCAGACACAGACCTGTGGTTGCTTTTCTTACTGTTTGCACTTGGATTTGTGTCTCCCAAGTCCTCCATCTGCACAGGTGGGCCCCTCCCGCTGCGGAATCCAGACTGAGCAGAGCAGCCCCTGCAGAGTTAGCCAGGGCGTGAGCTTCGCTGCCAGGGGTCACTGACTTGAGGACCTTGGTGCTGTTTCCTTTGAGCCTCCAGACCTATAATGCATCTTATAGGTGAAGTTAAGTCATGCCCTGCAAGTCACCTGGCTAGTAACAGTGATGCATAAGTTTCTAGACTCCCTGAAAGAATTAAATGCCCCAGCTTAACAAAGCAGTAGAGCTTGCCCTTACTTCTGCCCTCCCACCTCCCATCTTGTTCTTCTCCCTCTGGCTTCACCTCCCTGGGGCACCTGAGAAGCCACCCCACAGAGCCAGCTCACCCACCGTCACCAGGCAGAGGTGACGCTCCTACCCCCCGGCAGAGAAAGCAAACCCGACTACCCCCTCAGGAGCCTACGCTAAGGTGGCAGCTAACAAAAGCCAGTGGGGTCTTCTCCCCACCAAGTTGTGCTGCACCCCATCTCTCCCCATGGAGTGACCCTATTATTTAGACCACCACCCCTCTCCCCTTAACCTTCTGAAACCCAATCCCAAACCAATGGAACCCCTGAAGTGTAACACGGGCAGTCTCGCTACTCTTCTGAAACCTCCATCTCCCCAACAAACTCAGAACTGGGGTACAGGGGGTGGCTTCTTCAACACCCCTGCAGTTCTGGCTGAACCCACCAGTTTGAGAAGCATATCTGCATCCTTGACGCTTTGTCTTGCTCTTCGTTACAACAAAAAACAGGACTGAAATTCTATTGTCAAGGACCGAGGACCCGAATGCCACAGCGAAGCAGCAGAAAACCCCACCGTTCCAAAAAGAACAGCTGAATAACAAAAACTGTTACTAGCCCTGGACAGGAGCCACGCAGCCAGCTTTATGGAGGGCAGGGCCTGCCCCAGCACGCTCTTCCAAGCTCCCTCTAACAAACCAGTTGTAACATCAAACCTGCTGATCTTGGCATTTAACACCCAAACCCATGGCAAACATGAGATGTTTTCTGTTCCTTTTAAAGATTTGAGAAATCCATTTCCCTTCTTTTTGTCACAAGCAGAACTGGTACCTCGTACCCCTGCCATCCTTCCTGGTGTTCAGGATACAATGCAATGAGCTGCTAACTTCATTCCCCCAACAGTCTTGGTGCTCACAAACTCAGCTGCTCACAAGCAGGGTCCCGAACACGCGTGAACAAGACCTGACTGAAAACGAGGCCAATGAGCTCCATCAAAGAGCAACGCAGCTGTTAGCGAATATCCTGCTGGAAGCGCAAACTCAGACCTCCTGCCCCATGATGGGGAGACCACCCAGCCCCCGACCCTGGAACAGCTCTGGGTGCAGGCACCTCCCATGAAGGGCTCAAAACCACAAAGCTTTTAAAATGCATGGCTGCAAATTCAGGGGAAATTTGAGAAAAGGTGAAAATACATGGTGAGAGAGCATGTATCAGAAACACAAGAAGTCTAGACTTGTCAACGGGAAGACGTGAGGAGGACATGGGGCCCACCGTGTGCTAGGTGGGCACTGGGGCTCAGTCTGTGCAGAGCTGACAAAGGCGAGGTGGCAGCCCACAGGGACCCTGGTGGCATCCTGAGCACCTGGGGACAAAAGGTAAGACTCCGGAGCTAAGAGCTGCTTCCTTCCCATTTTGACAAGGAAGGAGTGGCAGGTCAGGGACAGAGAGGAAACCCCAGCAACTCAAGGTGTGGACTCTGAAGGACAGGAGGACGAGTCCACAGACACCAGAAAGACTGTGTCTACACAGCCCGGTCCCCTCCCTCGTCTCCTTGCTTTAAGACTCCACAGCCTGGCTGAATTCCAGCTCCACTGATGACATCAGACCCACCTTTCACCAGCCCTTGCAACTAGCCCCATTCTCTGCTTCCTGCAGCTCTGAGGGGTGCAGGGTAAAGTCTGGGGCCAACTGCTCTCTTGGTCCCACCCACAAACCAGGAAGTGCTAGTTTCAGCCGGCCCTGAAGCAATCCAGTCCCTTCCTCTGGGGCTGGGCTACTGTGGAATCTGGTAACAAGGGGGGTGCCCAAGCAGGAACCCCTCCAGAAGAAGGCTCAGGGTGCAAGCCAGCCTGCTGTCGGGGCAGGTCCTGCCGACCTTCGCAGGACAGCAGCTAGCCATTTCCCTACACGGCTGACTGTAGGACATGTGGCTTTTAGAAAGACGTGATGGGGGACTGAGATCAGCTCTCTGGGGCTGTTTCTGTGTCTTAATCAACGAGCCTCATTTTCCTACTCAGCAACATGGGGACAGCAACTCCTAGCTCAGAGCCTGGCTCACAGGAGGCACCCAGCCATATTCTCCCAATTCTGATTGGGGCATAGAGCAGAGTCCCCAGATTCCTGGTGGCCATTCAATATGCCTCAACAGCTTTTCTTCTAACACCAAGAAAGAGGGAACAGCAAGGACACCAAGTCCAACGGGCAGTGTCATGTGTGACAGGAACAAAGCCAGTCTCTGGAAAGGCTTGGGGCCAGAAGGGTCTGGCCTGGTGTCCTCAGCCCCATGTGCTCCATCCCCAGCACACAGGGCGGTGAGGCCTCCCAGTCCAGAGTGAACACCTTCCATGCAGTCACCTTCCATGCAGTGTGGGGAAACAATGCAGTGACCCAGAACACTCAGGCTGACTCAGAACCACTACCACGCAGCCCCCTGGGGCTGCCCTGGAGCTGGGGGGTGGGGAGCCAGGTGGGGCTGGAGGGGCAGATCTGCTGCAGAGCTCAGCCCTCTGGGCCTGGAATGCGGTACCCTCCCCTCAGGTGCCCTCCCCTCCCCTCTGGTGCTGTATCCTCCCCTCAGGTGTGCTTGCTCCAAGCTGGGGCACCAAGCACGCCGCTGTCCACAGCCTCATGCAGCCAACATCCCACATGAGTCTCTCAGGACTCATGCCTTCTGCTGCGCCCCCACCTTGGTGCAAGGCCCCCAGGACCTGCCCCAACTACCCACTGCCTCCTGACATACTCTAATCTCAATAGGGCACCAATGCTTTCTTTTTTACCTGTGCCTTTTAAAAGTTCTCCAAGGACTCCTGAGGTCTTCAGGGTGAAATTCAAATTCATTAGCAAGGCACCCGCCCCCAGGGACCTCATCAGCTTTCCAGCCTCACCCATCACCGCTCCCCACAGACACTCCAACCTCCGGCCACTCTACAGTGACTGAATCAGTGTTCCAGCTCTTTTGTCTCCATTTCCTGAAGGTGCTGTTCCTCTCCAAGGACACCCCTGCATTTTCCACCAGTCTAGCTCCCTGCCAATCCTTCAAGACTCAGGTCAAGAGTCATCCCCTTCAGAAAGCTCCCCATGAGCCTTGCCACTCATGCGCTGGGCAACTCCTACATCCGATGATGTCCCCATGTCCTGTGCATACACAGGGGTTATAGCGGTTGGTTTACCTGACCTCTCCCCAGCCCCACTATAACTGAGTGTCTCAGGCAAAACAGCCTTAAGAATAAGGAGGAGACAGAGAGAAAAAAGAACAGATGATCCCGGTGAGCCACACCCACCTTCTGGGCCCCCAGAGCTTCCTCTTCCTCCATTGCATCACTCCACACTAGAGAATGGAGGGACTGGAGCGAGAAAAAGGAAAGAGTGTGGGAGGCATCCACGGGACCACTGCCCTCCACAGGCTCACTTCCCAACATAGCCTGGAAGGTTCTCTCTTGAATGTCAGACTGAAAGCGAGCTTTCCCAGGGAAGCTGGTAAGCTCCTGGGTCCAGTCCTCAGCAGACAAAGGACAAAGGCCCTACTGCTGAAGGGGACAGGGCACAGGACAGGCCCTGGTCCTTGGGCTGGACCACCCAGTTTCATGGCCGTGTCCTCACCACACCAGCCACCTGCGGCTGACCTGCTGGAGATTCCAGACTAGCGCCCAACGGTTCTCCCACACAAGGAAGCCAGCCCAGGTGTGCGGTAAGAACAATCTCAGACCTTCACCGACATGGCAGAGACACAGAATCAGTGTTCAACAGCAATACAGAACCCTGCATTCCAACAGGTGCTGTCACAAGGGCACAGACGGGCAACCCAGCAAAGCAAAATAAAAGGCCTGTAAAAAAGGCAATTTGAGCAGGAAGTAGCAAAGGTCCGTATTCATGCCCTTTGGCCCAGTAGTTCCATGCTAGGAATTTATCCTAAGGAAATAAAATCAGTTGTTGAAAGACTTATGCACTTAGTATGCTCATGGTGGTATAAAGGCAGCAACAATAGCAGGACAGCCACAGGATGAAATGCCATGTACACAGTGAAGTCCTTGTTATGAAAGTATACTTAGTGACATGGGGAGATGCTCACTACACAGCAAGGGGAAGAAGGTTACAGATAGTATGAATATGATCCACACCTCGAAACACACACATATGCACAGGAAAAGCCAGAAAGCATAAATACCAAAACGTTAACAAGGTATATGACAGTGGCGAGACAGTGGAGTTTAGTTTTCTTTGTATTTCCCAATCTGCCATCAGAAAATATTTTTTATAATCAAAAAGCTTCCTTTCCTCAGAACACACACATAAGCTACAGAACCAAGAACACCCATCTCACAGCCCTCCTCTCTAACCTTTGAAGTCAGAAGTGGAGCAAGTAAGTTCTCCTTTGCAAATTCAATACAGTATCTATTCATCAAGCAAATCCAATGGTACCTGTAGGTATGGCCTGAGTGGAGGATAAGCTCCCCTGAATACTGTCCCTGTCCATCAAAGCAGGTCACACCCACCTAAGGACACTTTCCTTTAAGTACACCCTGCAGACCACATGAACAGAGAGAACTACGCTAGTTTACTGTTCCCACCAACAGTGCCAAATGCACATTTCCTATCATTCTTCAACCTGAGTGTGCACATGGCTAAAGGTAAGTCTAAGCTCTAGTAGTCAGCTCATGCGTATCTACCACAGCTGCCACAGGAAGCTGCTGATCGCAAACAGGGGGCTGAGGGGGAGGCACAGGCAGTGTAGGCAAGTTTTATCTAAGGATATCACACAAAGCAATGTGTGTGTGTCTGCATACACACACATACACATGTGTGCACACACAGCAAGAGTATGAAAACGTGAGCTGGATACCCAGCAAATTAATGATAGGGGTTATCTCCAGGGAGTGGGGGAGAGGTAACTGGATTCAAGAGAGGTATAATGGGGACTTCTATCAGAAAAAC
Organism: Craseonycteris thonglongyai; assembly: GCA_004027555.1. NCBI lineage: Eukaryota > Metazoa > Chordata > Mammalia > Chiroptera > Craseonycteridae > Craseonycteris > Craseonycteris thonglongyai. The sequence continues at coordinate 27,278 of PVKE010017208.1, forward strand.
TATTTAAGAAAAAAGGCTCTGAAGCAAATATGAAAAATATTCACATATGTACACATGTATTTCGAACAACAGACACATGGGTGTTCATTATAACCATGTGTATTGTTATTTCTCAATTTTCAAAGCAACGAAGGAAAATAGATTTCAGAAGAGAAGGGAACCCCAGAATATTCTCCTGGATGAAGGGTAACACTCTGGGTCTGGGGGCCTCCTGATCCTGATCATGGTGAGACCAGAAGTCAGGAGAGCCAAGTTCAAGGAGCTCGTAGCACAGAATTGCCTCGAGGCAACCTTACTGACCTTGGTTGTCGCTGGACTTCCAGGCCCACAAGGGCCCGTCCTCTTCTTGACAGAGGAGAACTCAGGCAGCCCAGGGAAGGGAAGCAGCCTGTCCCCAGTGCTGGTCACAGAGGAAACGAGTTCAGGAAAACTCAGCAAATTTCCCAGGTCAGAGTCAGACCTACAGGCAGGTCCCCAGTTCCACCCACAGGCCCCGATTTCAGGACAGGCACCCCCGGCCTATGTGGACCTGACAACAAAGACGTGGGTCTCCATGCAGACACGGGGCAGCTATCCAGGCTGCTGGATGAAGAAGAGCCACCGCCACCATAAAGCCAGAAACGTCGCAGGACAAGCAGGCCCCCACTGTCCAGAGAAGGAGCAAGACCGCCGGAGCAGGGCAGGGCCTGGCAGGGGACACCAAGCACAGCACCCAAAGCCTCAACACGGGGCAGCTGTTTGTCACATGGGGGTTTCTGCTATACTGGCCTTATTTTCCTACTGGCTCCACAATCACACGAACCCGCATTTAATGTGAATACTCCAGGTGCCGAATGTAAAAAAATGAACCATTCTATCAATCCCAAATTAAATTAGAAAAATAAAAAGAACTCAGCTGAAAAAGAGCTTGGCTGTTGACCCAGTAAAACCAGCATCACAACACTGGGCTCAAAGCTGACAGCCAGGAGGCTGAGGCAGCATGCAGTTTGGGTCCAGGCTCACTATCCGCCCCCAAGCCTCTCAGCACAGGCCCCATCTGGGGGTGCTTGTCCTGGAGCTGGGGGCCCCCACCCCTCAGACCGACCAGCCTTTCCTTCTTTAAAACACAGCCTGAACCAGGCGTTCTCTGGAAGGTTCTGTCCAACCCTGGCTTTCTCTGCCCCTTCAATGAGCCCCTTGCTCCCTGGGATCCCCCTCGTCTCCTGCCCCAGGGCAGATGAGATGCGCCCGTTATAGGTGATGGGGAGGATCATCTGCTAAGTGCTGAGCTCTGCTGCCCCAGGAGGCCAGGCTGAAGGTGCCTCTTCTAGACACCGCCCCGTGGTTCCCGCGGAGGGTACACCAGATTCACCTGGAGGTGCCTCTTGTAGACACTGCCCTGTGGTTCCCGCGGAGGGTACACCAGATTCACCTGGAGGTGCCTCTTCTAGACACCGCCTTGTGGTTCCAGCAGAGGGTACACCTGGTGGGCTTGTTAAGACAGACTGCAGGACCCCCAGCAGGTCCTGGGAGGAGCCTGATGCCCTGCCTTTCTAACGAGGTCTCAGGTGATACTGCTCTGGGGCCTACACTTTGAGAACCACAGCTCCAGCCCACTGACTCCCAGCACCGTGGGAAGGGATGGTCAGATGCAAACAGCCGGCATAGCTTCTGGAAATGCAGATTCTGGCCCCAACCCTCGAAGAGTCCAGGCAGCAGGAGGAGGATGGAGCAGTAGAGACAACCTGGGTGTGCTGGGTTTCACCCACCATCTGTCCTCTGCCCCAGAAAAAGGTCAAGGACCCTTTGCACAGATTCTCAGAGGCAAAACAAGCTTCTCTGTGAAGCAAGCCTGTGGTATTCAAGCGAGGGCCCCCTCGTTCCTAACTGTCCCTGCCCCACGGTGCCTCAGGAGAGGAAGGGACAGCCAGCGTGGCAGAACCGTCCTTTGGCAAACAAAACCTGGGCTGGATTCTGTGACCCTGCCGTGTCTACTAAAAAGCCATGGGCAAGGGGGAATTCCACTCTACTCGGGGGGTATCCTCACCTCCCCACCCCCCAACAACCCGCTAAGAGTAAGGCACAATGTTTGTCTCTCCTCATGCCTAACCCTCACAAGGGGACGCTGGGCAGTACTTCTTTTGGAAAACTTTGAGTGCCCTTTACAATAATAACCAATTATGTTTATGCTATAACATCAGGAGGGAGGGGGAAAAGGCAGGATATGCAATTGTATATATGGCACGACCACACAGCGTAAAACAAAAACTATTCATGCAGAAACTGGAAGGAAACACTAAAAATGTTCGTAGTGATTGTCTTGGGGTGGTACGATTATGGGTGGTTCTTTTTCTTCTCGCTACTTGTTTGTTTTCCAAGCTGTTTCTAAAATGCACACAGTGCTTATATGACCAGAACTTACCTCTATTTTACAATAAACCAGAAGGAAAAAATGCACAGCACCACACTGCCCACACCTAACCTGTGTCAGCCCCAGAAGCACGTGTCCTGCCAGCTTCCTGAGCCCGAGCAGGACTGAGGCACAGGGACGGCTCTGCAGCCATTAGCAGGTGTCTTCAGCAAACATCACCTTAGGGCCCGCAGGGGCTGAGGCTGCCGCACGAACAGCCAGAGCTAACAGTGCAGAAGCCGAGGGGGACACGGGGTCCTCCTTTCTACCTGTGAGTCCTGGGTCCTGAGAATGGACTGGCCATCCTTTCCTTCCTGTGACGGTTCCGTCTCCTAGAACTCTGCACAGTGCCCCCTAGAGCAGGATTCCCAACCCCGTGCCCGTGGGCGCCATGGCATCATTTATTTGTATACATTTGTTAGAATTTTAAAATATTGTTTGAGTATCTACACAGGTTTATTATATTCATTGGTATGTTTGCGATATCGTATGTATAAGTGTTACCCTAGCTTTCGCCTGTGTACATGTCGCGTCTTGTTTAGCCGCTGCACTCTTTAAACTCTCCTCCACCCAACCGGGAGACGCCAAGTTGCCGTTTTGATTGCGGTTGCTGGACCGATCGGGTCGTGACGGTTAGCTAGGATCACGGTGTTTTGATATATTCGATTTTAAATGAACTAAAAGCGAGGTAGGTCATCTATTATTATGGTGGCAATTTGATATGATATTGTAGTTCTATAACTATTTTTATTTTTTTAGTCCTAAAATGAGTGGACCAAAACGAACCTATAATTTTAACACAGACTGGGAGGAATCATATTCTTTCATTAATTTAAAAGGTAAATGGGTTTGCCTGTTGTGTGGCAGTAGTATTGCAGTGCCGAAAAAACATATTGTTGAATGCCACTTTCAGACAAGTCATACCACTTTTGATACGAATTATCCACTTAAATCTGAAGTAAGAAAGAAAATAATAAATCAACTAAAATGAAGTTTAACTACTCAACAGACTGTTTTCACTACACATGTGGAAAAATCTAAAAAGGCAACCATTGCTTCTATCAAAATTTCTCACATGCTCGCAAAGAAGAAAAAACCTTTCCAGGATGGTGAATTGTTCAAAGAAGCATTTCTGACTGCTGCCGATTGTTTGTTTGAGGGATATTCTAACAAGCGTGAGATTATGTCGGCGATACAAGACCTACAGTTGTCAAATAACACAGTCACAAGAAGAATACATGCAATTTCAAAAGACTTGCAAACTCAGTTAAAGACTGACTTGGAAATATGTGACTGCTTCTCTCTGCAATTTGACGAGTCAACAGATATATCAGACACCGCACAGTTGGCAGTTATGGTG
>PVKE010017209.1:0-31042 GCA_004027555.1 Craseonycteris thonglongyai
AGGGAGGGATGGGGTCTCCTTATGGAGGGAGGGACAAGATCTCCTTATGGAGGGAGGGACGGGGTCTCCTTATGGAGGGAGAAACGGGGTCTCCTTGTAGAGGGAGGGATGGGGTCTCTTTAGAAAGGGAGGGATGGGGTTTCCTTACAGCAGAGGATGGGGTCTCCTTAGAGAGGGAGGGATGGAGTCTCCTTACAGAGGAGGATGGGGTCTCCTTAGAGAGGGAGGGATGGGGTCTCCTTATAGGAGGAGGGATGTTATCTCCTTATAGCGGGGGATGGGGTCTCGCTATAGTCGGAGGGGTGGGATCTCCTTACTGGAACGGGGAAGCCAGTGGTTGGAAGTGAGCTGGATTCAGGGAAAACTGGGGCCAGGACCTGGGCATCTATCAGATGCGCAAGTAGAAATGCCAAACAGGAACAGAGATGTAGGAGGCTGGGTGACCCACGCTGGAGATGGAATGTGGGCTCAGTCAGCAGACAGATGCTGTCTAAAGCCACAGAACTGGATGAGGGTAAAAAAGAATGAAAGTAACCAGAATATGAATGCTCAGAGGGCAGGTCCTGGGGACGAGGTTGCCACACCTGACAGCACAGCCATGCACCTCCTGACTCCTTCAGGGGCGGTCACCTCAACCACAAAGTCACAGGAGCGGGGGTCTGTGCCAGCCAGAAAGCGAAGAGTGTAGTGACCTGACAGCCAAACGGGGAAGAAGCAGTGTCAACTGGGTCAAACGTTGCTGAGAGTTCTAATGAGACGAGAACCGAGGAATCGCCATGGGCCTTATCGTGCGAAAGAAATGAGACCCGGCGGTCCCCGGGGGAGTCATTGGGCGTCTCTCAGACTCAACAGGGCAAGGTTTTCGTAGGCAAACTGCCAGGGACACAGCGAGCGTGGCGGCCCTCCCGACGGAGGGTGAGGGGGCAGAGTGCTTTTACCACGGAGGTGCTGACATGAAAACGTGTTCAGGGCTAAGGCAAATATTTGAAACTATTAGACAGTAGTCACCAAGAATAAATTATGTCTGCTCAGTGGAAGAGCCTTATTTTAGTGAAACTTAGTCTGGAAGATGTTCCTTTCCTGTTACGAGTGGGGCTGACCACACACTACCTTCCACGCTCACTAGTACTGTTCTGGGTTCTGCTGGATGCATTACAGGTAGACAAACATCATCTCGGGAGCCACTGACTCTATGGCAGAAGAAGCTGTGGGAAATTTTGCGTTATATAGACCCACGCAGCCATCATGGGTCTGTCAGCTAGAGACATAGAGACTTGGAATACAGTGAGTGCAGTTGATCAAAGATGTGTTTTAGGATCTGGACTTCGAGCAGACAGAGATATAAAATTCTGTGAAATCAGTTTACCAAACTGAACCCTAAAAAGAGATTATTCTGTCACTTATTCACAAGGGAAAAGAAAAAAGCTTAGGATATAACAGAGTATAAATGGGAAATGAAGAGGATCCATAAAAAAACAATATGATTCTCAGTGAAGTGTTTTTAAATATTTCATTATAGAAACACAAGGTGTGCTGTTGTAATCCATCATACAGACGAATGGCAAAACATTGAGAATAATGGAGAGCTCTGAATTTGGACTCTTTGGGTTCAAATTCCAGCTTTCCAATTCACTAGCTTTTAGACTTTTGGAAAGCTAATTTAACTATTTAAATCTCAGTTCATTTTTATAATACAGATAATCAAAATGTATAATATAATTTTTCTGCTTTAGTGAGATAATACACATTTAGTGCTCAGGATATAATAACCACTCAATAAAATTTAGCTACTATTACCAGTATATGAATACCTAGTGTAATTCTTTAGTAAACTCTCTATTACCATTTGCTCCTAATGTTGGATGAACATTCTCAACTACTATTTTTCTTGCCTTTATAAAGTCTAGAGCGGGGGTGGCAAAACTATGACACGCGTGCCCAAAGTGGCACGCGGAGCAATTATTTCGGCACATGGAGCTGTGAATACCATTTAAAAAATTATTGTTTATGCTCTTATAGACATAAAAATAATCGATACCTCTATCTCACTCGATGGGTTGGCACGTGAGTTGAGCGAGTATACTCTTATTTCATAAACTTTGGCACTCAATTGCCAAAAGGTTCGCCACCCCTGGTCTAGAGTAAAGAGTCCTTAAAATTTGGTTGTTCATTGTTTGGATGTCCACTCATGTTTGACATTAATATTCTGTCACTCACTATAGGACATACCCAATGTCCTTGCTTTTTGTTGTTTTGGTTGTGCTGTGGTGTCATGAGCGTTTGAATTGTACCTTAAAGGACATTTAGATGTTTTCCAGTATGCTCCAGAGGGAAGGCCTAGGTATTAACACATGGTGATGTGAGAAGGGTGTTTTGTGGGTAGTGATACAATGTGACTGGAGGGCAGGAAGCCCAGCGGAAGTAGGAATTAAGACAGCACCAAGATAACACCTTCCATAATGTGCTGAAGAATTTGAACATTGAATTAGGAAAATGAAGTCAAAACCACCACGAGATATAACCTCACACCATTAGAATGGCTAGTATCAAGAATACAAGTAATCACAAAATGTTGGAGAGGTTGTGGAGAAAAAGGAACCCTCATACACTGCTGGTGAAACGTAAATTGGTAGAGTCACTATGAAAAACAGTATGCAGTTTCCTAAAAAATTAAGAATAGAATTATTGCACGACCCAACAATTCCTCTTCTTGATATCTACCCCCAAATTATGAAAACATTTATATATATATATATATCCCTATGTTCATTGCAGCATTATTTATGGTGGCCAAGACATGGAAATAATTAAAGTATCCTTTAATAGATGATTGGACAGAGAAGATATGGTATATATATATATATATATATATATATATATATATATATATACACACACACACACACAATGGAATACTACTCAGCAGCCACAAGAAAAGATGAAATACTGCCATTTGTGACAACGTGGACGGATATTGAGATTATCATGTTAATCAAAATAAGTCAGGCAGAAAAAGTTGAGAACCATATGATTTCACATATGTGCAATATAAACTGAAAGCTGCAAATGAACAAGAGAAACAGAAACGCATAGACACAGACAGTAGTTTAGTGGTTATCAGAAGAAAAGAGGGAAGAAGGATAGATAGAAAAAGATAAAGGGGGTCAAATACTTTTATATGGTGATGAAAGGTGATTGAATTTTGGATGGTAAACAATGCAATATACAGATGATGTATTATAAAATTGTACTTAAAACTTATAATTTTATTGATCTATGTCACCCCAATAAATATAATAAGAAAGTTAAAAGAACTAACAGATTTATTGAGGGCATAATTAATGTCTAACAAAATCCACATATATAGAGTGCACAGTTTTATATAGTTTGACGTATGTAGACAGTGATAGGCTATTCCTACAATAAAGACAATAAACTTATCCATTATCACCAGAAATTTTATTTTTTCTTTTTGTTAAATTTATTGGGGTGACATTAGTTGATATCAATTACATTGTTTCCAGGTATAGAATTTTACATTACATTGTCTTTACATTGCATCACGTGCTCACCCCCCAGAATCAGCTCACTTTGTATCACTGTACGTTTGATTTCCCCTCCCTACTCCCTCCCCCACCCAAATACTACTCAGCAATAAGAAAAGATGAAATACAGCAATTCGTGACAACATGAACAGACCTTGAAAACATCTTACTAAGCAAAATAAGTCAGAATGAAAGAATCAAGAAACATAAGACCTCACTTATAGGTGGAATATAAAACTGAAAGGAACAAAGAAACAAAGACTCATGGACACAGTCAATAGTTTAGTGGTTACCTGAGGGTTGGAGGTGGGGGAAGTGGGTACCAGAAATTTTCTAACATCCCCTTTGTAGTTCTTTCATTCTGCAATGTCCACAGCCCCTTCCAGGCAACTACTGGTTTGCTTACATCACTGTTGATACTAAATATTAGCAATATTTAGTATCTATTACGTAAATGGATCCCAAAGTTGTCATTTTTTGATCTGGTTTCTTTTACTCAATATAATTAGATTGAGATTCATTCATGTTTTTGAATGTACCCATAGTTCATTCTTATTGCTGAGTACTATTTCATTATATGCATATACCACAATTTGTTTCTTGATTCAACTGTGCATGGCTATGTGGGTTGTTTCCAGTTTTGAGCTATTACAAGGCTGTTACAAACATTTATGTATAAGTGTGTCATCATATGGTCTTGCATTTTTATCCAACCTGAAATTCTCTGTTTTTTAATGGGAGTGTACACACCCTTTACATTTCATGTGAGTGTTTGATATGATTGAGCTTAAATCTACCATTCTTGTATCTGTTTCCTATTTTGTACCATGTGTTTTTTGTCTAGTTTCTCTCCTTTTCTGTCATCTTTTAGATTCAGTGAGTATATTTTTATGGTTCCATTTGACATGGTCTCTGGCTTTTGAGCTACAACTTTTTGCTGTTTTATATTAGTGGTTGCTGTAGTATTTGTAGTGTTCATCTTTAACTTACTGCCATCTACAAGATAGTGATATTGTGCCACCCATCTGTATATTTCTTTCTCCCTCTCTGCTCTTTGTGCTATATTTTTGTTATACATTCTACTGAACTACTTTTTACAAATTTCACAGTACATTGTTATTTTTGCCTTAAAAAACAACTATTTAAAGAGATTTAATTAGTAAGAAAAACATCTTTTTTATTTCTTCATGCAAGTACCATTTCCAGTATTTTCCATTTCTTATAGACTCAGATCCCAGCTCCTGTCACTTCCCTTTGCCCTGAAGAACTTCCTTCAGTACGTGCTGTGGTGCACCTATTGGTGACACGTTCTTTCAGCTTTTCATAGTCTGAAAGTCTTTATTTTGTCTTTGCTTTTGGATATTAATTTTTGTTTTTTAGACTACTAGGTCGATGGAAATTATTTTCTTTCAGTGTTTTTAAAAGTTTGCTCCACTCTCTCCTGCCTTACCTTGTTTCCAATGAGAAATCTATCATCCATCCATCCTTTGTTCCTTTGTATGTAATTTGACTTTTTTTTTTCGGGCTGATTTTAGGACTTTCTCTTCACCACTGCTTTAAAATAATTTTCTTAAGCAACTTGTGTGTGTGTTAGGAAGCTGAAATTCTTGGAGGTATTCACAATATTAAGCTTCTCATAAGGAGTTATAGTTTCCATCAAATCATTTTTCTTCTCTCTCCTTTCCTCTGGGGACATAATAAATATCTACTAAGCAACTGATGAACTTAGAATTATTAAATTTATGTAATTTTTTCTAAAGTTTGCATTTTAGACTGTTAACAACTTTAGTAGCATTTTGGATCATGATCGATAAAAGCAATAGCTCAAAGATCAAGGAGACCCAGTGGAAAAATATGACTATTAGGTGAAAAATACTGAGGTCCTACATTCAGATAGTGGGGGAAAAGTAGAAAGAACAAATGGGATGATAGTTAGTTATGTTAAAATAAAATGTACTGTTTGGATATTTTCACAAGACTGATGAGGGACAAAGATGTCTAGAATATTTTTTTTTCTAGTTTGGATATTTGGAGGGTTCATCGTTCAAGTAAGCAGCATACATAAAAGCATTATCAATAGACAAGAGGGTGTAATTGAGATGCTTTTCCTAGGTGGTGTTCTGAGTGTCATGTGGTATATTCAGGTTGAGAAGCATGTGAGCCAACTGATACGCTTGGCTAGAGAGTCTGATTTGGGAGACAGCAGCAGAGAGGAAATTGTCATTGCTGTGAGAACTTAAAGTATTGCTCTGTTAGAACAGACAGAGGGTACGTGAGACCAAGAACAGGAACATACAGAGACATACGAGGGAGCTAGAAGTTGGGAAGTCCATGAAGAAGGTGAAGGAAATGCACCAAGTTAGAAGGAGAAAATAGTAATGCTACAATTGAAGCCCCAAAGGTAAGACTTTCAAGGATGAGGGAGGGTAGGATGGGTCGTAAAGAAAGTGGTGAAATTGGCAGGTAACCTCTGGTAATCTAACAAACAGAAGTTTCAATAACGTGGTTAGGATTGGAGTCCACTCAGCAGGATGCATGGGAAACTGAGGAAATGGAGATGGAAGGCCATTCGTCAGCTAGTGGCTGAGGGAGGAAGTAGATCAAAAGTAAGAAAGGGACCTAAATTTCATTTTGGGTCCAGGAGGCAAGAGAGTGATTTGGATAAAGACAAGAGAAAAATAAGAAAATGAGATTGAAGATGTTAGGCTGGGCAGGGAAAAAGAAGCATCCCTCAGTGAGCAGCTCCTAGGAGACCAAGACACTGACGTCTTAGGCGAGTATTAAGTGTAAGAGAGAAAAAGGAGCAGAGGAAGAACAACTCTTTTAGGGTTTGGATGTACATTCCTACTTGCTTAATACATGTTATAACTTATAATGTTCATAATCACCGTTCAATAAGGTAGTACATACTATCTCCAGTTTACAATAGAGCAAAAAGGAGACTCAGAAAATTTAATCATCGTTGTCCCATGGTCACTAACAGAGCTGGGGCCACACTCACGTATGTCCACATCAGATTAGCGTTAGGGTTAGGGTTACTCCACCAAACCAAGTGGGGAAAGGCATTGAAAATGGGACACTTTTTTTTTGACCTTTCACAGAAGGAAAAGAAGTAAATGCAAGTGAATACAGAGATCTTAATAACCAGAGACAGAGGGAAATCAAAAGGCTCATATCCAAAAGCCCTGTTTTATCTGCTGACAAATGTCCCTGAAGGTGTGTCCTGGGGACTTGGGGCGAGAGATAAAGATTTATATTACTTCTTTTTTTTTTCCAGGAAACAGGTGACTAACTAGAAATAAATAAAGGGATTGTGTTTGTTCCATCCTATACCTTCATATGGTATACAGAGTCTCACCTATTTTCTATTATTAGAAAGTGGAGCATATGTAGTTCTTAGTGAGAAGTTAACTTTCTTGACTATAATTGAAAAATAAATGGACACTATAATTTATGTAAAACATTTAACTCATACTTCATTATTGGATATAAATTATTTTAAATTTGTAGGACTGTTTTGGAAGTTACTAATGTATCGGATTTTTAAAGTTACAAACCTGAAGAAATAGATCCACATCCATTTGGGATTGAGTATACAGGTATTTTTCACTATATTCAATAACTTTCTCTGAAAAATCTCTCTTGAATGATAACAGATAAATTCTGGTACAATAAAAATAAACTGTTTTGATTTCTCCAAAAATGGAGACAACTGACTTGAAAAAAATAGGTATGATGTTTTTCCCTCTGGCCATGAAAACCAATGATTATTACAAAGAGTATTATTTTAATAAAATGTTTTGAATATGCAAGGACTTTCCAGAAAAAATCCAGCCATTGTTAATATAATGAGAACAGTTACATGGCTGGATACTTTCTGGATAGCCATGATACATTTTAAATAAATTGAGGTAATGAGAATTAATTCCATTTATTTGGACAAAAAATAAATTTATCCGTAAATAAAGTGGCACTAGTGTAACAAGCTTCTTTAGTGTGTGTCACTAAACCAAATAATAAACAAGTATTGAAGTACTTGCTAAGTGACTAGAATGGAAGAAATTATTATTATTGTGAGCACTGTGGTTGGGGAAGGAAGGGCAAATCGGTTAAAGGGTCAGGCTTCACAGGGCACCCTGCATGTGAGCGCTGCCTTGGAGCATGGTTAGGGTTAATGAGAGTTATTAACAGGGAAGAAGTGAACACATAATGAAAACAATAGTAGCTAACACTTACGTAGTGATTACTATATGTCAGGTATGGTCTGAGTACTTTAAACACAATATCTGAAGTAGGCACTGTTGTCACCATTGCTTTATAGAGGAGGAAACTGCATCATAGAGAAGTTAAGTACGTTGTACATGTTTTCACATAAAACACGCAATGAAACGAGTACTCAAACTGTAAACCTAAAGTGTGGGAGAATGAATGAATGTATCCTTCTAGAATATTCTTGAAGGAAAAGTTTCAAATAATTAGATATAAAGTCTATACATAGAGCAACAACCTCTGAGGTAGACAGGACAGATACTATCCTCAGATAATATAATCTCATATCAGAAACAGAACTTAAACCAGAATTCTAGTTTCAAGTTCAGTGTTTATTCACGTTTATTTGACTGTTGACCGTGTGCTGTTCAGTGGTCATTTTTTTGTCATTTGGTCAACAAATATTTATGGTGAATTTATTATATTCCAGATATTGTCCTAGGAACTGCAGATTCCATGAAGAATGAAGCCTACTTTTTCCTAGGAGCAGACAACAAATCAATCCATAACTAAATATAAACTACACAAAGAAAAAGTAATGGTAGCAATTAATTCTGGGAGTAAAAATAAAACAAAGTAATGAGGAGTGTCTGGCGCAAATGTAGACTGATAGCCAGGACAGGCTCCTCTGAAGATGTGATGTTTACTCTGAGAGATAAATGAGGTAGAGACACCAAGCGGGACATACAGGGATGGTAAGTCACTGAGGCAGGGATGTGCCAAGGACAGTCAAGGAGCAGAAAGAAGGGCAGGGTCACTGGAACTGGGAAAGCAGAGTTAGTCTGTCAGGTTGTGTGTAGCCTGGAGGTTGTGGAAACAGGTTTGGGTTTTAATTTTAATTTTAGTGGGAACACTCTGGAAATTTACCATGTAGTTAGTGAATATGCAGTTGTGAGTCACCATTTCCAAAAACATACATGCTAAGATTTTTGTTTGTTTGTTTTTTTGACACACACACAAGAAAGAAAGACAGAGGCAGAGACAGAGACAGAGACAGAGAGAAGTGGGAGAGCCCAGAGCAGTCTTCATAGTTGTATGTCACTAGTTTTCAATATAGTTTCACTTCACAGGTGGGCGCAGGTCTACGCAGGGTAGGAACCAGGCCGGGGTCCTGCCAGGTAGGAGGCATACATCTGTGAACTGGGAACTAAGGCCGGGGTCTCCTACATGGGAAGCAAACCCCAGCAAAAATTGAACTGGGGAACTGGAGGCACACCCCAGTTCAACATATGGGTCCACACAGGCCAGGGCCGGGATACAATCCTTGGTCCCTGGGCCTACAAGACAAGCACTCAACCTGATGAGCAGTCCTGGCTTCCCAGACTTTTTTCTTAAAATTGTATTTTATTGTTTTGAGAGAAGGTAGGAGAGAGAGAGAGAGAGAGAGAGAGAGAGAGAGAGAGAGAGAGAGAGAGAGAGAGAGAGAAGAGCGGAGGGCCCAGAGCAGTCTCCATAGCTGTATATCATTAGTTGTGACATGGTTTCATTCCACACAGGTGGATGTGGGGATGCGCAGGGTGGGAACTGAACAGGGGGGCCTCCCACATGGGAGACAGTTACCAGTTGCAGCACAGTTCGCCATGTGGGTTTGCACAGGCCAGGGCTGGGAATTGAACCCTGGACCTCGTGATTACAAGGCAAGCACTGAATCACTGAGCTATCCTAGCATCCTCTCATGCTAAGATTTTTATGCAACCAATGTAAACTCTTTTTGTCATGGCTGCATTCTTCATAGACTTTCCTTCCTATAAATATTTAGGAAATTCCAAAACAATTCACATATCATTACGAGCGGCACACAGCAACTGAGAAACCCAAATGAAGGTTAGTGGCATCTTCTGGCCCTTTTTTTGGAAAAGTTCTAGCAGAGACTCTAGCAGGAAAGTAATTCACAGTAAGGCAGACACACATACTTCTGGAAACAGAGTAGGATTTCAGGCTCTACTGTACTATGTGGATGTACATTCATAGAACCAGAATGTCAGAATTGGAATGAAGCTCAGGGGTCGTCTCATTTTATAAATGAAGCACGTGGAGCCCAGCCAAGCCATTCACTCGTCCGGGGTCATAAAACTCATTAAACAGAGCAGGAATGGAATGATTCCTGTAAGTAAGATGCTGAAGAAGGGAAATAGGAAACTCTCTCCATTATACTCCCTGCCAGAGCATTTCATTCTGTGCTGGAGTAATTCATTGAGGGTGAAGCCACTGTTTTTGTGCAACTCAAGAATCACCTCACCAGCCAAGTTTTTCCTGCCCCTCCTCTTGCCCTGGGGACACTGACCATCTCCTGGCTTGTTTATCCACTGAAAAATTGAGGTGCTGCTGTTGCAGCCCACGTGAGACATGGTTTGTGCCCCCACTTCCCTTTCTGTCCCCCATCTTTGTATTCTGGGCTTTGTGTGGCCAGCATGGCACAGGTGCAGCCTGAAATAAAACCTGGCAGCTGTGTTCTAGGGTCTTACTTTTTGCTCTGAGAATTTGTTGTCACCCCTGCAGGGACCCACTCACCCTTCTGAGGTACATGAACCAGGAAGGGCGAGGAAACCCTTGACAACAGGGCAGGGGCCAATGGATAAGTGCACCCTGAGTCAATGGCCATGGTGAGTGATTCTGAGGTGACAGTGGTGAGGGAACTGCGTCCACCCCACTGTCCATAGCGTAATGATTTAACCTGAAATTGACCTTCAGTTTTTGTTTCCCAGTCCCCAACTTTCCTCCCTGGGAATTATGTTTTAAATTAAGCTACCTGAGTATAGTCTCTCATCTCAGGCTTCACTATTTGGAGGAACTCACACTAAGACGTTATCCATTTGTTTATATGCTAGTTTCTCCCCACTAGATAATCATCTGTGTACCCTGGAAAACTATCCTGTAGTTGGCATACAAACCATGATTTCTTTTTTAAGATTTATTTTTATTGATTTTTGACAGAGAGAAACAAAGACAGAGAGATACATAGAGAAGGGGGAGGGCCCAGAGCAGTCTCCATAGTTGACATTAGTTTTCCATATAGTTTCACTCCACAGGTGGGCACAGGGCTGTGCAGGGCAGGAACTGGGCTGGGAGCCTCCTGCATAGGCCCTGGCAAGAACTGAACTGGGGCACACCCCAGTTCAGCATATGGGTCCGTCTGGGCCGGAGCCGGCACTTGATCCCTGGTCTCTGGGGCTGCAGAGTGAACACTTAACCCGCTGAGCCATCTCAGCTCCCCCCAAACCATGATTTCTTAAAAATCAAAAGTATATCCACTTGTTGAATGATGCACTATTGGAGGGATGATGGTGAGCTGTATCCCCCCTGCCAATTTTATTTTAGATTATATTTGGAAATACACAACACACATTGGTGCTCATCAGCTGGAGAAAGAATTAAATGTCAAAGTGAACAGTGTAGGAAAAATTGCTATAAGAAATCAGGGAAAGGAGTAAGAAGACCTGGCTGTGACTACGAGGGAAGAATTTATGGATTCACATTCTTTTCTTGGCTTCACATAAGCTAATGTCTTATGGTGTAGAAGTAACTTGTGAGTGGGCCCAACTTAGGTCACATAAGGGATTGTAAGAGACCCACATTGCTACCTCTCTCAGTGGCATTTCTAGTATGGCACACAAAGGTAGTTAGAGTCAGTTTGTCTTTATGTTTAACAGAACCTCTACCCAAATTATTATGATATATTTTTTGGGTATCAAATAAAGACATGAACTATATGATAGTATTCTTTTTTTTTTTTTTTTTTAATTTATTTATTGTTTTTGACAGAGAGAGAAAGAGAGATACAGAGTCAGAGACAGAGAGAAGTGGGAGGGCCCAGAACAGTCTCCATAGCTGCACATCATTGGTTTTTCCACATAGTTTCATTCCACAGGTGGGTGGGGCTGCACAGGGCAGGAACTGGGCCGGGGTCTCGCCCCGGTGAGAACTGAACTGGGGGCACTCCCCAGTCCAGCACATGGGTCCGCACTGACCGGGGCCAGGATTCAATCCTCGGTCCCCGGGGCTGCAAAGTGAGCGCCCAACCCACTGAGCCATCCCGGCTTCCCCCAATGATAGTATTCTTAAGTAAGTTTATGGTAGTTTGAATAAATGTAACATAGGAATATTATTTATTGCTTTAAATCTTTTATTTTAAAAACCAAAATCATATTATGTTCCAGGCAATGTAATCAGTGTGGACGTAAAGACTAGGATAACATTGTGCCATCACATTAATCACGGTCCAGTAGAGCACATAGGTCAGGGGCGTACAATCTTTTGGCTTCCCTGGATCACACGGGAAGAATTGTCTTGGACCACACATAAAATACACTAATACTAAGGAGAGCTGATGAACGAATAATAATAATAACAATAATAATAAATAAATAAAGAAAAAGGTAGCAAAAAATCTCATAATGTCTTAAGAAAGTTTAAGAGGGGAAGCCGGGATGGCTCAGTGGGTTAAGCGCTCACTTTGCAGCGCTGGGGACCGAGGATCGAATCCCGGCCCCGGACCGTGCGGAACCATATGCTGAACAGGGAGCTCCCCCAGTTCAGTTCTCTCTCTGTCTCTGTATCTCTCTCTCTCTCTGTCAAAAATAAATAAATAAATAAATAAATATTTAAAAAAAAAACAACAAAAAAAAAACCACGAAAGTTTAAGAATTTATGTTGGGCAGCATATGGGCTGCCGCCTGTGGGTTAAACCTGTTTGACATAGATGAACAAACAAAAATTATAACTCTATAATAATGAGGAAATGGGAGCACAAAGAAAGAGCACACAAACAATTCTTTGGGACCTGAATGAGCTCAGTTCTCCATAAGAATCCAGAAATTTCACTGGAGGGAAAGGACAAGTAAGGACGTTCCCAGAAGGAGGGGAAACATTTCAGGCATGGAAGGGAAAAAGGGGCAAAGTGGCTGGTGACATCTAAAGGTACCTATAATCAGATTAGTACTATTAGAGTGTAAATAATGAAGAAAAAGAGGTGAAAATTGAGGCTAGAGAGGCAGGCAAGTAAGAGATTCAAAGGAATGAGAGTGAAAGAGATACTGAGAGTAAAAAAATACAAACATATATTCCAAATGCAAGAATAAATTCTTTATAATATAGTTAATAGAGACACTGGCAATTTTTGAAAAACAAAAAACAAAAAAAACAGCAGGTATGATCAATTTGTGTTTTAAAATAATCATTTCTATGGCTGTGAATGGGATGCATTTGAGGAGGGTATGATTTTTACCTTAGGAAGAGTAGTTTCTGAATATTTTTAGAGATAAAGGACAGGGTTGAAGGCTGAACAGGAGATGAGAAATGGAAAAGTGGAGAGAGTAAGGGAGAGGAATTTGAGTAAGAAAGTAAGATAAAAATTTTATGGCGGTTAAGGGAAACCAGAGCAAGAGTTGGTATTTAATTATTTTAAATTATCCTTATTATTTACAAAATTATATGTTAATTTATAAACCAATAGAACCATTTTATGGAACATGTGATCAATTACGAAAAGAAAAAAATCAGCATGTAAGTCCTAGCATTCAAATGTATCTTCTTTCAGAGCATTAAGATATTTTAATCTCACCTTCTGTCTAAGCCTATTCATTTTATATGAATGTAGTCCTAGTTTGCTAATATTTTTGAATCCTGCATTGAAGCATTAACTGAATTAGCACATGGCATTTATTAGAATAGTGATAATAGTTATACAACCACTTGCCTTATGGTGGTGTCACATCTACTTTGGTGATACAAACAAGCAGCTTTTAATTTTTTTTTTTTAATTGTTGTTTTCCAATCTACTGTTTCAATTCTCCTTTCTGGGCTGTGTCCCATCTACCTTGCTGACATGTAGAACTGACCTGTGACCCTTCTTGTTGCCATCTTCGGGCCTGTGTGTTAGATGCATCAAATGCTTAATATTCAATAGATCAGAGTTTGGAATAAGGGAAGGCTTTTATGGAAGTAGCACCATAATGAGAAGATGGGAGCTTTCTAGTTTCTCAAAACCATCTTCAGGGAGCCTTCAAGCTTGGTGTTTGGTATTAGAAGAGGGGGAGGGATGTAGGGTTGGGGAAGGAGGTGAGAAATCTCCAAATCTCTGTGTTCCCAGGTCAGACCAGATGCTACTTAAGACTCAGAGAGAACTCCATCCAATTAGCATGACCATGAAAAGCCAGGCTAGAGTTTAGGAGTTGGGGAGAGAAGCATTTCACCCTGTTACAGTCTGTCATTAAAAAAAAAATCATTGAATTTAGTTCAAAATTCCAATTTCAAATTCAGGTCAAGCCCTTCTGTTTCCCTCTTGCAGGCTACTGGAAGTGGTTGGTATGGACACACATGGCAGTCTGTTAACAAGTCCTCCCCTTTATCAATCCTTCAATCTTGGGGGTCACAGAAGATGGTTTTGATGGAGCAGAGGTGAGTGAGGTCCAGCCCTGTGATGGTTGTTGCTCTTTACTCCGGGTAATGCTGACAGTGCAGCCAAGGGGTGGCAGATCTGGGACAGGACTTGGCTCTGTTCCCACCCGCTCTCACCTCCAAATCCTGAGCTTCATTGCTGGCTCGATCTCCTTGCACATTTGGGTTGCAGTCTTCAGTTAGATTATGAAAAATCAGATGAAACTCTACTATGTGCGTGTCTTTCAAGTCAATGAAAAAAAAAATGAACGGGTAAAACCTCAGAATAAATCCTTCCAGGGGATGCTGGAATGGCTCAGTGGATTGAATGCTAGTCTAGCTGCTCTGGTATCTGAGGATCTAATCCCGGCCATGGCCCATGTGTACCCATATGCTGAACTGGGGTGTGCCCCCAGCTCAGTTCTCACCAGGGCAAGCTTTCCATGTGGGAGGACCCTGTTTCGGCTCCTGCCTGGGCATGCTTCCCATGTAAGAGACCCCCAGCAGGGGCATGCCTCCTGTGGAAGAGACCCCTAGCCTGATTCTTGCCCTTTGAAGCTCTGTGCCCACCTGTGGAGTGAAACTATATAAAAAACTGATGACGTACAACTATGAAGACTGCTCTGGGCCCTTCCACTCTGTCTGTCTGTCTGTCTCTCTCTCTGTTAAAACAATACAAATAAATCTTAAAAAAAAAAGAAAAGAATAAATCCTTTCGAATAAATGCTACTGACTCTGTAGACTACAATTAGGCACACATGGGCCACTCCACCTATATCAGCTACAACTCTTTCAATAGCATAAACAATAGTATATTTTAGAGGAAAGTGGATTGCTTGATTTGCACACTCACACATGGACAGTTTCACGAGAGCAAAGTCCAAATTGAATGAGGCTAATGGGGAAGAGAGCGATTCTGTTTGTCCTGATATTGTGGGGTTCGAATATTTGAATGACTAGCGGTTAACAAAGTTGCCCTAATATTAAGGGCAGAGCCCTGTATGGGAGGGAGATAATCTGAGGTTGGGTAGAGCTGAGGCTCCTGTGGCATCTGTGACTGGCAATGAATCACAGAGAAGAAAGAACTGAGTGTGATGACGTCTATGCTCCTTTCTGGAAGGAAAGCTGATGACACTAATACTCGTAGCTATTGTTTACTGAATATTCACAGTGTATTGGGCACACAGTCACCAGATGACTCTGCGAGACAGATAGCATTTTTATTTCATGGATGATGCTCAGAGTTTAATTATGTGTCTAAGCCTACAAAGCTACTCAGGACCTTTAATTTTTCTTTTCAGGATCTGTGTGATCTGGGGAAGATCTGTGATCGTATTTGTGTTAACTGTTGTAATTGTTGTCTAAATCTCAGCTTTCCCTTTATCCAATTTTCAAAACTGTTCAAGGAAAGCAATGATAGACATTTGTGTTCAGAAGTGAACATGCATTCAAAATACTTTGTTTCAGAGTGTAACATTGAGGGCAAACATGCATCTCTGTCAAAGAAAATAATTGAAGGTTCAAGTGGCTGAAGTAAAAGGCGATGCAGTGGCTGCTTCCAAGCAATGTCCCTGCTTTTTGACTGGAAAGAGTGGAGGTCATAGGCTGGTGATGGCAGAAAAGCTCTGTGAGAAGCAAAGGCCTCCGCAGGGTCAAAGACGATGTACATGACACTAAGGGACCAGAAGTAAAGTCAGCTCTAAAGAAGTCCATCCAAGCTCACCCCACAGACACACAAGATGACACACAGGCGACAGGGTGTAAGGGCAGAAGAGAACTCTGACGGGAAATTCTTTGGTAAACCTTGCACACTGGTTTGACATCATTCTAAGATCACTCACGGGCTCTTTTACAAGGTTCGCTGAAGCTCTTCTTTTGATCTGAGCCCCTCCACTGTGGCTCAAATAACCAAACAATGGGACTGACTTTTCAAAAGAATAAAACGTTGACTGGTTAGTTCAGTCTCCCCCAAGGACAGCAGAAAAGGGATTGTTTTGTTGAGAGTTGACTGAACCTTTTGAAATTACAAAGCAAAACTAAGGTTTTCAGCACATCTGAAAATGGAACATGCCTGGACTCAAGAGTTATTGTCACTGGAAGTTTACTGAATGATTCATGTGAAAGTTGGCAGTTTATGATGGAATAAAAATTGAGAAGTTTTGTTAGTGACAAATGATTGTTCCCCCATGAGCTTATAGATTGTCTACCTAAAATTACCATCTCCCACCCGCACACTTGCATCTGTGAAGATATGTGCTTACAAACTACTCCCCCAAAACATGAAGTGAGAGACTATTCATAAAATGAGCTAAATCTCTGAATACAGACTCATACTAAACCACTTTTATACTGTAATATCAAAAATCCAAAGCACAATTGGTTCATACTAGAGTAAGATAACCCAAAGAGCCTATTTGTTTTCATGGAATTCATGCCACTTTAAACCAAATTCACTCTTGGTATTGAAATTGCTGATCATTTTGTTTATAATTTTAATGTTTGCCTTCGACAGTCAAAATTTGGAGAAACAGAAACAGAACTATATGCACATGCGCGCACGCGCACACACACACACACACACACACACACACAGATATTTTTGAAGAAACTGGCTGTGTAATTATGTGACCATGGAGTCTGGTGGCATGTCTGAAATCCTTAGGGCAGGACAAGAGGCTAGAAGCTATGGGGCAGGAACAGAACAAGCCCATGAGAGGCGGGACTTCTCCAGGGAAACTCCGGTTGTGCTCTCCACTTTTCCAGTGATTGGGCGAGGCCTACCCACATCATGGAGAATAATCTCCTCCACTGACAGTCAACTGGGGGATGCCTGAATAGTGGTTGAGCGCTTGCCTCGCAATTGTGGGGTCCGGGGTTCGATTCCCGGCCTGAGCCTGTGCAATCCCACACACTGAAATGCAGTACAGCTGGTAAGCGCTGGGATGGCAGCCAAGGTTCTCGCCTCCTATGCGGGGGGCAGGCCCTGTTTGGTTCTTTCCTGGCATGACCCCACATCCACCTGTGTGGAGTGAAACCATGTCACAATGAATGATGTACAACTATGGAGACTGCTCTGGGCCTTCCTCTTCCCCCCACTCTCACCCTCTCTCAAACAATAAAATAAATCTTAAAAAGAAAAAGAAAAAGTGAACTGCTTTCAGTTGTTAGTCACACCCTGCCTTCACAGCCACCTCTAGGTGTGTTTAAATTACTGCATGCTGTGGTACAGCCAGATTGACACACAAAACCTGCTACCACTCCAATGTGCATATAGAGTTTGACTTCAAATTTCCATAGGAACATAATATTGAAAAATGAGCAAAGGGAAATTCAAAGTGTCTAATGTAATGTACCTTTAAATGTCTGTGGAAAATCACCATTTTAACATATACTGAATTATGCTGCACATTTCATTCTGTTTTCTACTTTCATTACTCAGTGTGGTATACTGGAGGTCTACATATGGTGCTGGGTGTTCATCAAGTTCAGTCTTCGTACCACTGTATACCCTTCCTTTGTGTGCATCTGCCACCATTTATTTGACAATTTTTTTTCAGTTATGGGCACCCGTATTGGGTCCAAATCATTGCTATTTCATACACAAATATTTCTGATAAATATACACCCCAGCCGTTATGAAATCTGTAAATTTGATATCTTACACCAGGGGTGGTGAAACTTTTGGCAACTGAGTGCCAAAGTTTATGAAATAAGAGTATACTGGCTTGACTCACGTGCCAACCCATCTAGTGAGATAGAGGTATCAATTATTTTTATGTCTATAAGAGCATAAACAATAATTTTTTAAATGGTATTCACAGCTCCGTGTGCCAAAATAATTGCTCCGCGTGCCACTTTGGGCATGCGTGCCAAAGGTTCGCCACCCCCATCTTACACAAATTAACAAAAGAAAATATCATGTGCTATGTTCAATACATATAGAATATAGAAGAAAATTTAATATACATTTGGTTAAATAATCTTGTGTGATGGGTAACTAAACATTTTATTTAATATTTTAAAAACTGATTGTAAAGAAAATGGACACATAGTTTGCTTCTTGTGGCCTATTCATTATGGTTTTCACATCAAGTTTATATAAGCCTAATACAATGGGTTGAGCAGATTTATCTATCTTTGCTCCTTGAAATTTCAGTGTAAGTAAGTCATCTAGGACAGGTGTTTCCCAGGGAGAATGGAAGATGTTGTCCATTAGTCTTATTGCTCAACTTTTAAAATGATTTGTTTCTTCGATATTTTGTTCTTCTTGCACCAACTTTGGTTTTCTATATATTTTCCAGATTTGGTCTAGGCTGGGTATATGAGGGCTGTCCAAAAAAAAAAAATCTAGCCATTGTTAATATAATAGAATGTTTACTTGGCTGGATACTTTCCAGACAGTCCTCATATATTTGTTCAATACTATTCTTCTATTATTCTACTTACCTCCTCTGAATCAAATATTATCTTCCTCTTATATGTATTTTGTCTGCAACTTATTTATTTATTTTTTCCATATTGCTAGAGGTTTGGCTATTTTACTCCTTTTTTCAATGAATCAGGTTTTCAACATGTTATTATTATATCCTTTTTTTGGTTTTCATATATTTTTAAGCTTATTAGTAAAAAATTGCTATATTTCTTTTTCCTAGGTTTTTGTTTTGTGTGCTCAGATCTATATTTAAATATTTCTTGTTTAATGCTAAGTAAATATTACTTTAAAACTATCTTACAAATATAATATATTGCATGTTTTCATTGCCAGCTGTATGCATTACCATATTTTTCCATATATAAGATGCCACCATGTATAAAGTGACCTCTACTTTCTCTAACTCAACATTAAGAAATCAATACATGGGTTACTTCTGTGTACAAAATGACCTTCAATTTTTGGTCTAACAATTTTAGACAAAAGTACCATCTTATACACGGGAAAATACAGTATTGCCTTCATGTCACACTCTTGAACAAAATAGTTAATTAGCAATGTGTTATAAAATTATAAACAATAATTTAATTTTGAGGCATTCTTTGGTAATCAATTTTTAATTTTGTTGTATGTGGTCAAAGCAAAAAGCTTTTATTATGTTTATTCATTGGATTTTATTGAGACTTTTGAGAATTGGTTAATAGCAAAATTTGTTGTGTTTCATGTGTACTAGAAAAACACAGCATTGCTTGGGATATTCTCTGTTTTACCAGTTTCTGAGAATGTGCCTTCACATTCTGTGAGCTAGTACTTTGTTTTTATGAAGTTATTAAATTTCCACACACACACACACATTAAAAAATACGGGTTTTATTATTATTTAGGTACGGGAAGGCTGACAGAGCAGGAGATGATTGCCTCTGAAAAGATCATTTGTTAGTGACAGGTCGCAAGAAGAGGGGGCACAAAATTGGGGAGGGGAGGCACCCAGGGAAACACTTGGGTCAGTCAAGAGGTGGAAAGAGAGAGGTGAATGGTGGGCAGGACACCTGGTTGAGGTTTCAGTGGGAAGGAGAGACTCAGGCAGGGTAAGCAGGTTGAGATTCTGGGCAACGGGGCTGTACTTGGCCTTGGGGATCAGGGTAGTGGGACAGAGGCCTGGAGCAGGGGAGCTGATAGAGGAGCAGGCTGGGCTGTGGGCCTGGATTGTTCAATTGCACATGAAAGGTGCTCTCACAGCTGAGGGGGGTGTCCATTCACTTACTATCTCTAGATGTTGGCTGACCTTAGTAGGTACAGTCAAAGCCTTAGAAATACAAAATTTAAAAGTAAAAATGTGTCATTCATTCTATATATATTATGTAAAATCTTGATCATATTTCCATTGTCCCTTTTACCAATATGTAAATGTTCTTTCTTATGTTATATCATGTAAAATTTTCTTGAATACTACTATTCTTATATTAAAATTGTTGTCCAGATAATGTAATACCTTAGGTGTCTACTAGGAATCTCAAACTTAGTACAAGGTCTGACCATTAAGTTCGCGAACTTGCCACTGTGCTCCTATGGAAACCTGTATTGGGTCCAAATCATCTCTGCCTCATAACCATAAATGAGCTCACTTTCCCAAGGTTTCTGACAGGTTGTTTGCTGGTTTGTTGGTTTCAATTTCATTTGACAGGCCAGATATTTTACTTTTATTTCTATGGCTTCTCCTGGGTTTGTCCAGGAGAAATAGCTAGCAGCTTATTGGTAGTTCATGATCTTCCAAGAGCCCAAGTTTTCATTTAATATAAATTGTTGTGAGTTATCCATATGTCTGATAATATAGGAAGAAATATGGCATAATGAAGGAATACGGGCTTCTCATGCAGACACACCTACTCTTAAGTCAACTCCAGTAGTGATCAGTTGTGGTGTCTTTGGAAAGTCACTTAAATTCTCTTAGCCTCCATTTCCTATACTGTAAAAAGGGACAAATACGGTTTTTCTTTAAGTGTAAAGAATTTACGTAAAGTACCTGTTTTATAGTTGATACTCTCTAGTGAATAGTCTTTTATAAATATCAGTTGCTGGTTGAGTCATGCTTACTTCAACTTATGAAGTTAATAAATCGTCTTACCTACAGTTTCCCAACACCACTGGAAATTGTCTCAAGGATAAAATATTTTTTCCCACAATGCATATTTTCCACTTTGAATACTTCTTTTCATCAGTTTTGAAAGGCACTGTTTCTAGAAAAAAAAAGT
This sequence comes from Craseonycteris thonglongyai, assembly GCA_004027555.1. Classification (NCBI taxonomy): domain Eukaryota; kingdom Metazoa; phylum Chordata; class Mammalia; order Chiroptera; family Craseonycteridae; genus Craseonycteris; species Craseonycteris thonglongyai. Next base: position 20,874 of record PVKE010017209.1, read on the forward strand.
ATAATCTCTCTCTCTCTTTCTTTCTCTCCTCTCTCTTCCTAGCTAAACCTGGCTGTCTCCAGGAAGCCTTCTGTTCTGACTCTGACAAATGTCTCTATCCTCATTTTCCAGAGTTCTGTTGAACTGGAACATATAAATTCCAGAACATTCTGGCTTATGCCAAATCATTTCTTGAAACAATCTTGGTAAAGGCAAGAAATACAAAAAGATCTTTACCTTAGCTGTAAATGGAACCTAAAATTAGTCTTAAATATAGTATCCAGTGGTCAGGGCTCATTTTTACACAACAAAATGCCCACTGCATTTTCTAATTTCTTCTGGCTGGAGCACATTTATCTTTGAGAATAACAGATCTCACTTCAGACTTCAGTTCACTTGACAAAGGTACTTATGGCATGCTGATTGTTGCCCCTGTTCTCATTGTTGGCAACCTAAGCATGAGTCCTGTCGGGATCTGAGAAAGCAGCTGGTACCACTGAGGAGGCAACATGGAGATTCCAGCATCACCACATGCACCTCCTCTCTTCCCACTTAATGACTCCTCACTTAATGACTGAGTTTCACTCCCACTGCTAAGTTGTTAAGCGTATTGGTTGACAAGAGAGGAGCTGAAGGGCAGATGTCATGTGGTGTGTTGTGGCACCTTAGGGTCTGCATTTTTCAATAGATATCACATGACACCACACTTACAAACAAAATATATATGTAGTCTTGGGAACGCTTTGTGTAGTAAATACTAATGGACTGCAGGAACAAGACGAAGACTGACAAAGGGATTCCCTGTGCTGGAGAACTGGTCATAAAACTGAACGGTCATTAAACAAGTAAGTCGTTAAGTGGGGAGTGGCTGTGTAGGGTGAGGAAGTGGGGTGTGTGTATTTTCCCCTCTGTTTTGCGGATTCTGTTATCTCCACATCAAGGTTTTTTTAATTGTTAAATTTATTGGTGTTAATTGTTAAAAACATTGGTTGATAACAATTAAATTGTTTCCAGGTGTCACATTGCATTCTACATTGCATTGTCTATACATCGCATTATGTGCTCACCACCCAGAATCAGCTCTTTCCATCACCATATACTTGATTCTTCCCCTACTACCCCACCCCCAGCTCTCCCAATCACCTCCCCCCTTACCCTCAGGTAACCACTAAACTATTGACTGTGTCCATGAGTCTCTGTTTCTTTGTTTCTTTCAGTTTTATATTCCACCTATGAGTGAGGTCATATGTTTCTTGATTCTTTCAGTCTGACTTATTTCGCTTAATAAGATGTTTTCAAGGTCTGTCCACGTTGTCACAAATTGCTGTATTTCATCTTTTCTTATTGCTGAGTAGTATTCCATTGTTCTTTGAGAATATCAAGGATTCTACTACACTAATCTTCCCTGCAGGAACCAAGCCAGACTTTGAAAATTTTTCTCCAGACCTTAGTTTCATAGAGCTGACCTACGTGCTTGGGAAACTGCTTGTTATTTGGTTTCTGCTTATTTCTGATAAAAATGAGGGCTGTTCGGAAAAAATCCAGCCATTGTCAGTATAACAAGAACAGTTACGTGACTGGATACTCTCTGGACAGCCCTGGTAGTTTTTATATCATTATTTTCAGTGAATGTGAATGAGAGAAAAAAAATCTCTAAAAGTGTTTATTATACAGGATGGTTTCAAGAGCTGACATACCCATGGGAAATCTGCGGTTTACCCCTCTGATGTGCAGGTTTGCATATTCCACCAGGGCAGCCGGGGCAGAGCACATCCCGTGATGGGCTGCAGCTCTGCCCTCTAGGTTGAGTGAGAAGACAGCAGGCTCTCCCTGTGTCTAAAAAGGCTGCTTTATACACATGAGTGAAGCCCATTAGGCCCGCAGGACTCGGTGACTAATTCTGAGCAGGCGTCAGGCTAACTTAAATGACTCAGGCACACTGTACCAAGGGACTTCAGACCCAAAGCAGCTAAGTTTTAATGAAGGAGACATATGTGTGGGATCTGAAATCTGCAACATTTTTCACTGTCTTGATCAAATAAGCAGTGGCTACTTTGCTCCCTGAGAGCATTTGTTATCATGTTGACATGGTATTAGTTTAAAGCCAGGGGATTTGGTTTCTATATTCCAGTGTTTTTTTCTTGTAAAATAGGTAAATCCAAAGTCTTACTGTTCTTTCCAGTGATGGAGGGAATTTATATTGATTGTAAAATCACTTTTACTCTTAACTGCCTGATCAGATGTGAAAAATATAAATGGAAAAATAAAATAGCGGTGATTACACTAGCATTTGTTTTACTTTATTTTACTAAGTTTTCTGATCGTTAGTCTTACCTTAGCACAGATATAGGTAAGCTATTTTATTTTAAGAGCCAATGATCCAAAGTGAGAAAAAATTTAAAAAGGCCACATAAGAAAGGGATAGCCAAAGCTTCAGAAAAGATACATACACACTCACACACACACACACAGCACTTTCATAGATGAGAAGTCGCTTAGACATATACAAATGGAGTCATAAAATGAGGCTTAAGAAAAAAGGCAAGGACTTTATTCATGTGTGTACTTCGTAAAATCAGATCCATGGGCTCATATGTATACATGTATAAATACTATGTACTATGTTCAAAATGACAATGCCTCACCTAAAATTGGAGATCCTTGCATTCTTTAAGAACCACAGAACCCTGCGCTTTCACAGGAGTTTCTGCTTTGGAGAATGAAAATGCCTCTTCTGATGTCACAGCAAATACGATCTACTTGAAAGGAATGTGGCGCTTAGTGATGCTGCAAAGTCACTTTGTTTGACTGTCATTGTTTCAAATTGCGGTTTTGTTGTGCTGTCCCACAGGCCAGCTCCTTGGAGGCAGAAGTACTGAGCTCTGACCTTGGAACCGGGTCTGCCCCATTCCTCACCTGGGCATTCAGCTGATACATTACTTTAAATCAGTTCCTTAACTGGTTAAGTTTTCCTTGTCAGAAAAAACACTTTTTTCTTAAAAAAAATATGCGTAATCAGACTTCTTATTTCAGCGAATACAGAAAAGTAACAGGAAAATTATATATTATTCCTCATATTTGTAGATATTTTAAGAAAAACAACTGAGTTAATTTGATATATAGTCAAAGATAAGTATAAATTATTTTATGATATTTACTGCAAGTTAAGGAAAAACATAATCTCTTTATTGCTATACCTATATATTACTACTATGCAAAATTAATTGAACAGTCAAAAGGACTTTAAAATATTAGTGATAATTTGTGTGAAAAAGAGAAAATAAAAATATCCCATCATTTCACCAACTCTAAAGACTTACGATGATGTTTCTGTATTTTATTCCAATCTTTTTCTTTCTCAATAATATACATTAAATGGTTAAGTTAAATTTGATCAAGTATATGTTGAATTTAGTATTAAAGTATTACTCTTTTTATATCACATTATCTTTTTGGTTATAATGGCACCAATATTTAGCCATAACAACATTTTATAAGATGTTTTAAAATAATTATAATAATTTTAATAAAATTAAAATATACAAATAATTTATTGCCTACTTATAACCAAATTAGAACTTATTCTAAATATATTAAGATAAAATGTAAATGAATATCTTTCTAACATGAAACCATACCAGATGCCTAAATAAAAAGACTGTTGAATATGATTAAAATGAGTCAATTGCAGAAAAGTGTCTTAAACAACCTGAGAAGATATAACACAATAGAAACGTATTTTCTAACTTCTGTTTTAAATTACTTTTGTAAATAGCAATAAAAAGTCGGACAAGAACATGACCTAGAAGTTCAAGAAAAGAAAGAAAAACGTGATGAATATATTTATATGTATTGAACTTTATAACACTTATTAAATATTAAACATTACTTTAAAGTTTAAAAAATTCAAATGTGATTGTGCTCCTTTTAAGTATTTGTTTGTTTGTTTATTGAACATGAGAGAGAAAAGGGGAGGGCCCAGAGTAGTCTCCGTAGTTGTACATCATTAGTTGTGACATGGTTTCATTCCTCATAGATAGGTGTGGGACTGCATGAGACAAGATTGGAACCAGGGGCATCTCACATTGGAGGCAGGAATCTTCACCATTGAGCCCTCCTGGCCCTCCTGGCAGTTACCAGTTGCGACACAGTTCAGCATACAGGGTTGCAAGGGCCAGGGCCAGGAATCAAACTCCTGGCCTCATGATTGCCGGACAAGTGCTCAACTGTTGAGCTATCCTGGCTTCCCTATTTTAAAAGCCAGTACTCTGGAGACGGTCACTCAGAAGACCTGTGTACAAATCTCAACTCTACAACCAGGTTGGTCTTTTGACCTCAGACCAGCCACTTTACCTTTCTGTGCCTCAGTTGCCTCATCTGTAATGGGGATAGTAGCAGTGTGTAGGGTTGTTTTGCAACTTAAAAAAGTTAACCTTCTTAAGCATTCATGAGACATTTAGCCACAGTAAGCACCACATATGTTATTTATTAATATGAGGTCACACATTTTATTTACTACAAAGATAAATGTTGAAGAGATGGATAGTACTCTGTATTGGTAAAGATAAAGGAAAAAATACTCTCATATTCTACTGACATTGGAAATTTGGAAATTGGAGCTTTAATTTTGAATGGCAATTTTAAATTAATATACATTTTGACTTCTAGATATTCTACTTAAAAATTATTATATATTTATAGCTGAATGAAGACAAAACAGTAAATGTCTAAGGAGATGTTCACTGAAGTATTGCTTGTAAAAGCACAAAAGTAGGACAAATATCTGAATATGTCACTGTAGGGCACTGACTAAAATATATGGATCTGTATAATTAAACATTACATAACCATTGAATATATTGGTCTTTGTGAACTGATATTTGAATGAAGCCTCATATATGAACTGGGAAAACAAAGTTGCAGAACATTTCACAAAATATATTGACATTTGTGTAAAAAATTCACTTGTAATTTTATGCTTTAATATTGAGGAAAGAATGCCTAGAAAAAAAAAATGATGCACTGTTCATGAGGTTACTCTTGGGGTGTGTCTCGGAGTGGTAGAAACTAGTATTTTTTCAAGCTATGTTTCATGGTGTTGACATTTTTATAGGTAAAGTGTTACTTTTATAGTACTAGAAATCTTATTGCCTTTAAAAACAAGAATAAATAAATAAATTGAGTCTGTCTTGACTCATTAGAAAAGAAAAAAAAAAAGAACTATAAGTTTAAACTAAGGGAAAGCTCCAAAACTTAGTGTCAGTTTATTTTCTTGTTACCTGTTTCGGTATTTCTTTGTACATAGCTCTACAAGCAGACTGCTGAGTGCAGTGGCCTTCCAAATAGTCTGTGTCACAATTAATTGTGTACTTCCACCGAATTAAAAATAGGTTGGCTCAGAATCCACCAGAGCAGGCCTCTTAGTTTTGTTTTTTTAACAAGCCTCCCAGGGTATTATCTGATGGCCGCCAAATCTGAGAAACCCCTCTCAGTAAAGAACCAGGGCGTGGGGGTGGCTGGATGTGAGAGCTGTTTTTATCCTGACAACTGTTAGATGTAACCTTTAACAGTCACGTTAGACCCCTGAGAACTCAGGTTAATCTGTAGAACTAACACATTTACCAGATGAATTCCTAGATCTGTTACAATGCCTCCCTTGTCTTACTTAGCCCATAGACATTTTGTAATTAAAAATTACAAAATGTAATTAAAGATTACAAAATGTAAAATTAATTTTGTAATTAATAAAATATAGAGTTTTAAAAATTTAAACAGCAACAATTTACCCACTCCTTTAATTGTTCATGAATAGTGCTATTCTAATTTTCAGCACTTTGTGAAGCAATTTATGAATGCATAAAAATAGCCATGAACTGTTCATTATATTTATCTCAGCAAATGTTTAAATTAAAAGATAAGGCTATATTTCATATAAAGCATATGTAAACATAAAACATCAATTGTATTATTAATAATAGTAAATTGGGGAGAACTTTCTGTTTGTTTAACATTTAGGGGAATGAATGTAATGATACATCAACCTAAAAACTGTCAAATGCACATTGTAAGTATAGTAATGAATGCAACTGAGTTCCATGGAAAATGTTCATACTATGTGAAATGAGGAAAAGAATGCACTAAAACACACACATCCTATTTGCAACTATGTAAAATGTGCACAGAGTTTTTCATTTTCCGTTTGAAGAAATAGCATCCTATAGTACATTTATATGTGGTAATATATTTAACCTTACTATTCACATGTTGAAAAATGAGGGAAGGCTATACTCATAGGGGAGCTGAATTTTGTATCATAGTTATCTAGAAACATATCTTCTGTTCTTGCTAGATATTATCTTTGAGGGCAGATGTAGTTGGCATAATTCTCAGATGACTTCGAAGATCCAGGCCCTCCGTGTCTGCGTTTTGTGATTTCCTGCCATTCAGTGAGTGTGGGGGCAGCTAAACATTTAGGGGTCAGTCACTCTCTTCCTTAGGCTAATTTATATATGCTGTCTTTGAAGAATGCAGAGAGAATTCAGAAGAGAGGAATTCTCTTGATGACCTTATGAAGATATGCTGTCATGTTACAAGAGGAGGGACGATATGGTTAGGACCCAAAGGCAGCTTCTAGGAGTGAAGAGTGACCCCCACCAACAACCAGTAAAAAAACAGAAAAGGAGATGAAGTTTGACAATAATCAGTGAGTTTAGAAGGGTACCTGAGCCCAGATAACACGCGCCACCCACACTTTGACTTCAGCCTTGTGGGACCCTGAGCAGAAGACCAGCTTGCGGATACCGGCCCTCAGAACCCACGGAAACTGTGAAACAATAAATATGTGCTGTTTTAGCCACTATGTCTGTGCTAATTTATTATATGTTTTCTCCTCCACTGAAGTTCCTACAGAGTCTAGCAGAGCATACCTACAAATTTGTGAGTGCATGTTTATTCAGTGAAAAAACAAGTCAGTGACCCACTCTGGCTTTTTAATTGACTTTTAGATATTTTATAATAAAATTCTACAGTTCTAATCAAACTATTCCTGTGATTCATAAGCTCAACACCCCACCCCCAAATTAAACTCATTGCCTATATCCCAGGTGAGAGAAAGAATAAGAAATAAGATTCATTCCATTCCATAAGTCACATGAGAATTATTTTTGCCTTATTGTATTATTATATCAAGTATTTTGGAATTAAAATTGAGAAAGGATTATGAAATATGATGAAGTTGGGAGAATATTAGTAAATTAAATGGCACATTTACAGCAGACTGAAGCTCATTTTGCTTGAAGTAATATGTAAAGAATTTAAATGAAATTGAGCACTTCGGGGGTTGCCAGGATAACTCAGTGGGTTGAGCACTCGTCTTGCAGCCCCTGGGGTCTGAGGTTTGAATCCTGGCCCCGGCCCACGTGGACCCATATGCTAAACTGGGGTGTGCCCCCAATTTGGTTCTCATCAGGGCAAGGCTCCTATGTGGGAGGCCCCCAGTTCAGTTCCCCCAACCCCTCTTGTGTGCCTCTCATGCGGGAGGCCACTGGCTGGTTCCTGCCCTGTGCAGCCCAACGCCCACCTGTGGAATAAAACTATGTAGAAAACCAGTGACATGCAACTATGGACACTACTCTGGGCCCTCCCATTTCTCTCGGTCTCTGTCTCTCTCTCTCTGTCAAAAACAATAAAAAAAATCTTTAAAAATAAAACTCCATGGGAAGCCAGGATGGCTCAGTGGGTTAAGTGCTCACTTTGCAGTGCTGGGGACCTAGGATCGAATCCCGGCCTTGGCCCGTGTGGAACCATATGCTGAACTGGGGTGGGGAGTTCCCCCAGCTCAGTTCTCTCTCTGTCTCTGTATATATATATATATATCTGTCAAAAAAAAATTAAAAATAAAACTTCGTTTTCTTAATAACAACTAAAACCAAAATAAGAAGTCTATCATTTCTTAAGATTTCTAAATTCTCCCTCTATCACTTTCTAGCATAAGAATATGTTTTAACTTTTAATTGAGGAATTTCAATGTGATACGATATAAACAAAAAAAGTTTTATTTTAATCTCTTCTCCTTACTCGTTGCATATTGAACCATATTTTTTGTTGAGTACCCATTTTTCAATAACATATTGGCCAAGTTCCAGGACTTTTCACACATTTTTGCTGTTTTCGAATATTTTCATTATGGTATTTAAAATCACTCCACGTGTCCTCCCATGGTGAAAAGGGAAAGAAGCTCTCTGGGGCCTCTTTTACAAGGTCGTGGATTCCACCTCTTATGAGACTTTCAAGTTCATGACTCAGGAAAGCTGGAATGGCTCAGCTGGTTAAGCACTCATTTTGCAGCCCTGGGAACTGAGGACCTAATCCTGGACCCGGCCCGTGTGGACCCATATGCTGAACTTGGGTGTGCTTCCCATGAGGGAGGCCCCCAGTTTGGTTCTTGCCCCCCAGTTGGACCCCTGGCTCAAGGGTGTGTGGAGGCCCCCAGCCCAGTTCCTGCCCTGTGTGGCCCCCGCCAACCTGTGTTGAATGAAACCATGTTGAAAAAACTGATGATGTATGACTATGGAGACTTCTCTGGGCCCTCCCTCTTCTCTCTGTCTCTCTCTGCCTCTGTCTCTCTCTGTCTCTGTCAAAAACAATAAAATAAATCTTAAAAAAAGAAAAAAAATGTTTGTGACTCACTCACTCCCCAAAGGCCCCACCTCCACATATCATCAACAATGGGAATCAAGATTTAACATGAATTTTGAGGAGACATCAACATTCAGTCTATAAAAGGACTAGTAGTAAAACCAACTTCAGGTTTAGCCACTGAACTAATGAGAAAGAAATTTTCTTTTTCCCTGTCCATGCTTAATACCACCTTCATTGATTTGGGCAGGATTTTGCCAATAGGTGCATGGTATTAATGTATTTTTATTACTACTGTACTATTAAATACTGTAGTTACATGAGAACATTCACACCTTTATCATTCTTTGAGGATTTGTAATAATCCCTGGGGAATTAATGTTTTTTATTTATTGTTTAATTGATTTTAAATATAAATCCATAGCCCTCATTCCTAAAATAAGTTAACCAAGGCTCAATTTCAAATTCATCTGGTGAGTTTTTCTGTTTTTGGTGGAAGATGTACATTACCTCCTTGTTATAAGGATTATTCTCACAAGGGCTAAAAACAACATAGTGGTCAGAAATCTGTATGGGCAGTGTTTAGCTTCTAAGTGAATGTTGCCTTTTAACCTAGAATCTTTATGCTAAATGCCCATACAGACTCCCTGCATCCTCACGAGGACTCACCTGCAATTCCCTGCTCTAGATAATAGATGAAGAGCTCACCACCCATGGATTTGAATTTGGCTGAACCTTTCCCACAGCTACAAAAGGAAAGAACGACATCCTATAACTGTCTTGAGGAGGTGGAGCTCACATCATCTTGAGAGTTATTCTTGTTGGAAAGATAGTGCTGGACTTAAGAGCCAAACTATTGAGGCTCCGAAATAGCAGGCATATGTAGAAGATGAAAAGACTTTCAAAAATAGTACCTTTGATGTCAACCAGCAGCCCAGAAACACGAGGACAGCACTCTCACTAACAATCCTATTAAATTGCTATTGGCCAAAGTCACAATTTTTAAAAAAGTGTCTCTAGGGGAAGCTGGAATGGCTCAGTGGGTGAGACGCTCACTTTGCAGCCCCAGGGACCGAGGATTGAATCCTGGCCCTGGCCCGGGAGGACCCATATTCTGAACTGGGGAGTGCCCCCTGTTCATTTCTCACCAGGGTGAGACCGCGGCCTACTTCCTGCCCTGTGCAGCTACGCACCCACCTGTGGAATGAAACTATGTGGAAACACCGATGATGTGCAACTATGGAGACTGTTCTGGGCCCTCCCCCTTCTCTCTGTCTCTGTATCTCTCTCTCTCTCTCTCTCTCTCTCTCTGTCTCTGTCAAAAAAAATAAAAATAAATCTTAAATAAAAAAAAGTAGGCCAATCTCACTGATGAACACTGATGCAAAAATCTTAAATAAAATTTTAGCTAACAGAATACAACAATGCATTAAAAAGATTATTCACCATGACCAAGTGGGATTCATCCCAGGGGCACAAGGATGGTTCAACATACACAAATCAATCAATGTAATCCAGCACATAAACCAAACAAAGGATAAAAACCACATGAT